>JBBPBX010106090.1:0-11490 GCA_038048925.1 Garcialebias charrua | reverse complement strand
TAAATCTTTCGGCTTTTCCCTTTTCAGGGGTCGCCACAGCGAGTCATCCTCCACCTCACTCTGTCCTCTGCATCCTCTGTCCTCACTCCAACTACCTTCATGTTCTCTTTAACTGCATCCATATACTGTATCTCCTCTTTGGCCTTCCTCTGTCTTTTTCCTGGCAGCTGCATTTCTAGCATCCTTCTACCAATATACCCACTGTCCCTCTGGACATGTCCAAACCATCTCAGTCTGGCCTCCCTAACTTTATCTCCCAGTTTTTCAACATGTGCTGTACCTCTGATTATCTCATTCCTGATCTTATCCATCCTTGTCACTCCTAAGGAGAACCTCAGCATCTTCATTTCTGCTACTTCCAGTTCTTTCTCCTGTCTTTTTGTCAATGTCTCTGTCTCCAGACCATACAACATAGCTGGTCTCACCACTGTCTTGTAAACTTTTCCTTTGACCTTTGCTGACACCTTTTTGTCACAAATCACTCCTGAAACTTTTCTCCATCCGCTCCATCCTGCCTGGACTCTCTTTTCACCTCTTTACCACATTCCCCATTTTCCTGGACAGTGGACCCCAAGTACTTGAAGTCCTGCACCTTTGTGACCTCTGCTCCTTGTAGCCTCACTGTTCCACTGGCCTCCCTCTCATTCACACACATACTCTGTCTTACTACGGCTGACTTTCATTCCTCTTCCAATTGGCTTCCAATTAAATGTTTGGTCTAAGGTCTTTGACAGAAGACACACAACTGTATGTAAATTGAAAATCACACCTCACACCCCAACAGCAGGGGCTTCTCAAGATCTTTGCTAGTCTAATTCACAGACAAAACTCCTCTGCTCCCATCTGGTGTGAAACGTCTGGGAATCAGCCCCAAAAAAGCATTAAAGACCGTGTAAAGTGAATTTCAACATTTTCTTAAATAAACATAAATGTGATAATTGTAATCTTGTGAATGAGTAAAAAGTCTCAAAATAGTAGCTCAATTAATTTTGGAGTTATAGATGAAACTGTGTATGAAGACATGCTTGTTTCAGGATTTTTTAGGCGTGGTTTAAACGTGACCGCGTTTCGTCACGCGGTCCTCATTAGTATAGCACTACCCCCTGCTGCTCCAGCCATATAAATTGTTCTTCGCATGGGTGGAGCCGTTCACTCGCGAATCGCAGATAGCATCAGATAGCAATAGCATGGATATTTTGTTCATCGTTAGCTAGCTAATCAATTATGCCTCGTTCCTGCATCTTCCCTGGATGTCGCAATGGTCAGGGCACCCACATTGAGACGCAGGAGGGAGTCAGAACAAACCCAGGCTGCTGCTGGAGCGGCCACCTGCAGCTCCGCGCCGCGCGTGTGTTTGTGTGTGTGTGTGCGTTGAGCTCCTGCCACGCGCGCCGTGAAACGCAGTGACTCGCTGACACAGATGAGATAACTTAGTTATCAACGTGATTACTCTTTATTTTTATCACCAACACAGACCCCGCATGCGATGTGACCGGGTCGGACCGGGTGCATCGAGTCCGCTGCTCATCTTCTAAAATAGCGCTTATTATTAAACACATAACAGCGGAGTTATGTGTCCTCAACTTTAAAAACAAAACCAGAGTTGTTAGTGCACTAAAAACAGCGTAACTCTTGGAAAAAGGAGCTACTGGCAGCCAGAACTTAGATAAAAACGGAGGAGGTGGATCTCTGCTGTCTGCCTCGCTCAGCTCAGCAGAACTGCGCTGAAACCACTCCCTGCACTGACACGCCCCCACAGTTTCAGACCAAGGGAAAATAATGTATTTTCATGATTTTTGACACTTAATTTTATAAGGAAAACAATGTTTTTAATCAGTCAGATTTATATGGGTGATTAATAACACATATTTATGCCATGTGACAAACTAAAAACACACATTTAATTTCACTTTACACAGTCTTTAAGTCTTTGAAAGTTGAAATCTCAGGACTCCTCCTCTACTAAGAGAGTGCCTTTCTTTCTTGATATAAACAGCTTCCTTCACCCCCCTCTCAAACCACCTGTGCTCTCGGTCCAAAATTTGCACATTCTGGTCCTCAAATGAGTGACCCTTGTCCGTGAGGTGGAGGTGACCAGCTGAGTTTTGTCCAGAGGAGTTTGCTCTCTTGTGTTGGGAAATTCGTCTGTGAATGGGCTGTTTAGTTTCCCCAATGTAGAGGTCCGGACAGTCCTCGCTGCACTGGACCGCATAAACTACACCACTCTGTTTGTGTGTAGGTGTTCTGTCCTTAGGGTGCACCAGCCTCTGTCTGAGAGTCCTGCTGGGTTTGAAATGTACTGGGATGTTGTTTTTGTTGAAAATCCTTCTGAAATTCTCTGAAACTCCAGCAACATAAGGGATGATGTTTTTTCGTCTGTTCTCCTTTTTCTGTTCATTATTGTAGTTTGTAGATTTTGTAGATTTCCTCGCTGACTTGACAAAGGCCCAGTTAGGATATCCACATGTTTGGAGAATTTTTTTGATGCATTTCTGTTCCTTTTCCTTCCCTTATGACTTCGTGGGGATGTGTTCGGCCCGATGCTGTAAAGTTCTGATTACAGAAAGTTTGTGTTCCAGTGAACCCTGGATAGAGGGCGAAACGTTTTCTGTAACAAATAAAGTCCAGTTGTTTCTGTATTGAACGCCTTTTTTGATTTTATCATGTCCTGGACAACTGAGAATCTTCACCAGCATAGACACTAAACAAATTGTGAATAAAAACTGAATGCAATGATGTGGAGGTGCCAACATATAATAATAATATAATAATAAACTTTATTTGTATAGCACCTTCCTACAATGCCTTGCATTGACCAAGGTGCTTAACAGGATAAAAAGATGAATAAACTGGAATAATAAATCAATGAAAATAGAATAGGAAACAACAGCAATAAAAGAAGGCAATGGAAATAAAAAATGCTACATACTAAAATAACACTAAAATAACACAAGTAATAAAAGTTACCGGTACACACTGAAAGCTTTTTTGAACAAGTGGAAATAAAAAGGCAATGGAAATAAAAAAATGTTACATATTAAAATACCAAAAGTAATAAAAGTTACACACTGGAAGCTTATTTGAACAAGTGGAAATAGAAAGGCAATGGAAATAAAATATTTTATTCAGAATAGAACACAAATCACAGATCAAAGGTTTAAACAGAGAATGTATCATGTTAAGGGAAAAATATGTTGTTTCAAAATTTCATGGTGTCAACAAACCCCCAAAAAGTTGGGACAAGTCCATTTTTACCACTGTGTGGCATCCCCCCTTCTTCTTACAACACTCAACAGACGTCTGGGGACAGAGGAGACCAGTTTCTCAAGTTTAGAAATAGGAATGCTCTCCCATTAATGTCTAATACAGGCCTCTAACTGTTCAATCGTCTTGGGCCTTCTTTGTCGCACCTTCCTCTTTATGATGCGCCAAATGAGAGAGAGAGATAGAGAAATAGAGAGATAGATGAGTTTTGCAAAACTTGTCATAAGAATATTTTATTAGTGTTAATGTAATCCCACCGAGAATATGCTGGTGAAGATTCTCAGTCATCCAGGACATGATAAATTCAAAAAACGTTCAATAGAAAAACAACTGGACTTTATTTGTAACAGAAGACAGTTAACAGAAGGAAGGTTAACTGTAACAGGTTTATTTGAAGAGCGAAACGTCTTCTGTTACAAATAAAGACCAGTCGTTTTTCTATTGAACATTTTTTTTAACCCACCAAGAATATTTAAATACACTGAACCAGGTGTTCAGCTTTAATGCTGTACCCCTAAGATTTACAGAGGGAAAAATCGTGAGAATAAGTTTAGTATTCAGTGAGCTATGACGGATTAAACGTGCAGATCCTTCATTGGACCTGTCAAACAGGTTACATTACACTGAGTAGAGCAGGCGACCGGGCAATGCGGGATCTAGATTTTATATAATATCTGTGGCGCCAATTGCACCTGAACGTAACATCCGCCTGTACGCAACATCCATGGAAGGGGAGCGTGAAGGGACAAACTACCTACCACTCGTATTTTGCTTTCACTCGGACAGAAAAACAAGCTCCAAAAAGTGACTTAATATGCAAAATAAGCCCAAAAACCACAGACAGCAATTCACAAAATTTATAAGCGACTTTAGGAAAAACAACAAGCCCAAAGTTGCTTATAGTCAGCGGACTTGGCAACTATGCTGGGCGGTGTGAGGCAGCACTGACGTCACTCTCCTGCGCCACTTGGAATTGCCAATTCAGATAGAACACTTTTTGCAGGGGTGGGGCGTGAAAATGAAAAAGCAGTTTGTTCTTAGTTTCCTCTGTATTGAGTTACACAATGAGCAGTCTTGAAGAAGAAAATGAAAATGATTTATTTTTTATTTTATCTATGAGTCAAAAAAAATGCAGCTTGACTTTGAAATGAAAAAGCATTTCTGCTCATTCATTTTAATTTTCAAATTTGACATTTCAAAATGAATTTTGGTCACTTTTTACTAGGACATATTTTTAAAATTAAACGTTAAACATTATTTTATTTATCATTTTAATTATTTTACAAATTGAGCAGTCTTGAAGACGAAAATGAAAATGCAGTTTGGATTACCCGGTATTCATTTTAAATTTTATTTATGAGTCAATACATGCAGCTTTATTTTGAAACTAAAAATAATTTTTATTAATCCATTTTAATTTGAAATATTAGGCATAACTGCTTCCATAACTATAATGCTGGTCTTCTGATACCATATTTATTAAAATTTTCAAGGAGAATAGTGTGGTCATTAGTACTGAATGCTTTTTTAAAATCAACAAAAATACTAACACAATATTGTTTTTGATCAACAGCAGTAGTTATTTGTTCTATTAATTCCATGAGAGCCATGTAGTTTTTTGCTCTAAACCCATACTGACTGCTACTTAGAATATTTTGTTTAGCAATAAATTTATCTAATCTGGTCACAAATAGTTTTTCTCGAATTTTTGAGAACTGTGGTAACAAGGATATTGGTCTATAATTATTGACCACACATTTATCACCATATTATGACTTTAGAAAGTGGCTGCTCAGCTAAAATTTATTTACAGGGGGTCTGGTTCTATTTGACTTGGTGGTCAAGCCCCCGTAGTGGTCTGCTGAACTTCTATTTTTTTGAGAGTGCATCTTATCTTATTTGCAGTTGTTTTGGTGTTTTTATTGTTTTTGGTATTTGCAGCATTTTTACTTTGCATTTGTTTTTATGATTGTGTGTTTCTTCATCTATTTTATGTAATTGCAGATCATTTCTGTTGCATTTCTTTTTTGTTTTGGAGTTTACACCATTCCTGTGTTTGCAGCACATTTTAACTGTTTACTGTGCGTTTAGCTGTACCTGTCATCCACCATGGAGGCAGGACTCCCAAGCGACTCTAGCCATGAAAGAGGAACCTCTTCTGGGGTAAGGTCAACTAGACTTTTACAGAAGGTCTCTTAGTGAAGTGAGAGTGAAGCACCATCTACTGGACGAATATAAAAATCGGAATATTATGATATATGTGATTAGAAAAGAAAAAACAAGGGTTATTATTCACAGCTAAACTGCTTTCCTCTGGTGTGGATTCCCATGTGTCTGTTTAAAGTTGACTTCCATCCAAACCTTTGTCCACAATGATCACAAGCAAATAGGGGTGTAACGGTACGCTAAAATCACATTTCGGTTCGGTTCAACTACAAGGAGAGCTCGGTTCGGTTTATTTTCGGTTTTTTTCGGTACAAATTTAAAAAAAAATTTTTTTACAAACTAAAGACTTACAAAATGTTTATTTTGAAAATGTGCAAAAAATATGTTTGTATTGTATTGTAGTAATAAATAAAAGTGACCCATTTGGATGACCAACAACACCACCAGCCTGATCAAGAAAGGTCATCAGAGACTACTTCCTCAGACGGCTGAGACGTGCTGGTCTGAGCAGCCCAGTTCTCACCTCCTTCTACAGGTGTGCAGTGGAGAGCGTCCTGTGCTCCAGCATCAACGTGTGGCATGGAGGCTGCACAGTTGCAGAGAGGAAAGCTCTACAGAGAGTGGTGAAGGCTGCACAGAGGTCTGTCGGAGTCAGTCTCCCCACCATCACAGACATTTACACCTCCAGATGCAGGAAAAGAGCCACCTGCATCATGAAAGACCTCACTCACCCAGCACACTCACTCTTTGCCCCACTCCCCTCAGGACGGAGGTTGAGGAGCATCAAATGTAGAACCACTAGACTGAGGAACAGCTTCTACCCTGAGGCTGTTAGACTCATGAATAAATAAAAATAAAATAAAAATAAACACTGCAAAATATCACATCATGCTGATGCTGATCTGTTTTCTTGTTGCTGTGTTCATCTGTGACCATCTGCTCATACAGACTCATGTTCGTGCTGCTGTTTATAATGATGTTTTTCCACTATATTAGGGCTTAGTGTATTACTAGTTGATGTTTTTCTTAGTTAATTCTAGATGTTATTACTGTTTTTCTCTTGCATTTGTTGTTGGATGTAACTGGGACCCCGTGTACATAATCTCGTTTTCATCACATGTACCACATGCGGTGCAAATGACAATAAAGACTCTCTGACTCTGATTTTAAATAAACAGCACTCTACAATAAATAAACTATACTAACAATAATAAAAATCTTAATAAATGCAATAACAGTCAGAACCAGAACAATAAGCAGCAACAGACTGTTTACAATCTAACTAATCAAGTTTTTGTTCAAGTTTTTGTTCAGTAGCAGCAGTGTGGCTGTATTTGTCCTCTGTTGTGTACTCACAACTTCTTCTTGGTGGGACAGGTGGGACTGTGGGAACAGTTCAGAGTTCAGTTCAGTCATCACTTAGCTGCAGGTGGATTTACCTCTGTCACAGACTGGAAATAAAAAACAAAAGAGATTTAAAAAAACAAGTTAATAAGATTATGATTTAAAAAAAAAGATTATTTAGATAATAAAACAATACCTCTTGAACAATTGAATCTCTCACTCTTCATCATGGCAGGCAGGGCTTTAATCTGGTCCAGGGCTTGTTGACAACATCAGTTAGTTTTTTCATAAAGAGCTGAACTTTTTGAAGTGTTGACATGATGAATGTCTCATAGTGACGCTCAGCAACTTTAAAACCTGCGCATATAACAACGTTCAGACAGATTCAGAAATTTAAAAACTCATAGGCTACAGCTTGTGGACCGCTGTGATTACCTGATGAAGGAGTTTTAATGCAGCTCTTCATTCACGTTCGGATGAAGGAGTTTTAATGCAGCTGCTGTTCACGTTCAGATGACAGTTTCCAGTGCTTTCACGTGACGTGTTGCTGCTGCACAGAGAGCTGCGTCACGCAATCAGCTGCTGCAGAGTCTTCATGAAACAAAGTCCACACAAGCTGCGCGTGCGCTCGTCTTTTAAAAAGAAAGTTATAACGTTCAAAAACAGGAGACCGCACGAGATGCTAACGGCTAAATGCTGCGCGTGCCACGCGAAAATAGGTCCGTGCTGAAACGCGCCCAGGAAATTTTGTTCCGCGGTGCATATATTCCCCTGTTAAGAACGTTTAATGAGTGAAAAAATAACCGAAACGGTACGCAGGTGGACCGAACCGAACGTGGTGTACCGGAACGGTTCGGTAAACCCATTATAACCGTTACATGCCTAATATATATATATATATATAAATAGATACATAACTAAATAAAATTTAAATTAACAAATCTAGACCCCGACACACCCACCCCCGTCCCCAAATGTGCTGTTGGTGAGTGTTGTTGTAAAGTGTACTTAAAAAGGAAAGAGAAGGAGCAAAGGCTGGCATTATACCAGTTTCCCCTCCACTCCAACTCTAACCCAGGCCCTAATTGTCTAAATGCATAATTGTGAGTGAGCATAGGCACAGGGGGCGAGAGTGATGTCATCCCGCCCCCCATAACCATAGTGCTCATTCCATTCCCTATATGTGACTTTTATGAGGATGTTTATGAGTGAATGTCTAAAGTGTATAATAAAATTGAGTCCCAGGTGGTTCTGAACAACAGAGATGTAAAACCGTTGTAGCACACCCGAGTCTCAAAATCCCTACATGTATTAAGTTGAGATGAAGAGGGCGGAGGTGCGTGGTGAGGGATGGGGAGAAAATATCTGCAGGAACAATGTTCCCGCAGCGAGTCAGCTCCCCCGCTGACCCTACGTAACAACCCCCCCCCTCCCAGTTTGCCAATGTGTCGTGATTGGAATCTAGCCGTGATAATACGATCGTTAACTGGTATCCAGCCAATGAGTGCTTTCTCTGCCTCCTTGTCTAAGATGAGTCCCACTCCGCGGATGTGATGCTCTGTACCCCCCGAGTACAGCAGCGTCTTCCCTTCACTCTTCAGTTTTCCGCTGCCTGTCCAGCGTACTTCACTCATCCCCAAGATCTTGAGTCTATATCTGTCAAATTCTTTTAGTACTTGCGCAAGATTTCCACTTTGGAACAACGTACGTACATTCCACGTGGCAATCTTGGTTATACTGTTGGCGGAGAGGATGTTGTTCCGCATCCGGTACTGAGCTTCCCGAGGGCTTTCACTTAGGTCCATCATAAATGGGGGAGAACAACTCCTTTTGTTGCCTGTTGTGTTCTTGCCGTTTCTGTAGCGGTGTTTTGTTTTTACAGGGCAGGGTTGCTAGCCCTGTGCCCAACCCTCCTCCTTTTGCAACCTGGCTTGGGACAGGCTTTGGTGGAGTTGTTATGAATTTGTCTACCTTGGAAGTGTCATAACTGACGATGGCAACGTAGATGCAGATATTACCACCCGCATCGGTAAGGTAGCGTCAACATTCAGAAGAATGCAATCAATATGGGCAAGTAAATCCATATCCACGAATCTTAAGGTCAGACTGCTGCAAGCAGTGGTTATTCCCACAGCCTTGTATGCCAGTGAGACGTGGGAGATGTCAGTAAAGATGGCCAAGAAATTGGATGCATTCCAACAAAGATGCCTGCGAAAGATACTGAAGATTACATACCTAGATCGGATTACAAATGCAGAAGTCTATCGCAGGACACATACCATACCCATGAGGCAAACAATTAAGCTAAGGAAGCTCAAGTTTGCGGGACATGTACTGAGAATGGAAGCACAGAGACTACCAAAGATTGCCTTCAATTGGTAACCACAAGGAAACAGGAAGAGAGGCAGACCCAAACTGACATGGAGACGATCCTTTGAGAAAGACCTGAAGGTACAAGGCTTCGACCCGAGCACGGTGGAGGTGATCGCCAAGGATAGAGATCAATGGAAACAGCTTGCCGCCCAATGCGCTCTCGAGTGCGGGAGGATCTAAGTCTAATAAGTAAGTAATTCATAACAAAGTTGTCTCAGGGCACTTTACAGAAACATTTTCATACCGGTACATAGAAAATCCTATTACAACCATTACACTCATCTGAAAGCCAGCATCACTCTTTCAGGGATGATGTTCACATCCTTGATAGAGAGGAACATTGGTTTGAGAAAGGAGTGAAGGAAGCCATCTTTGTGAAGACAAACTGTCCATCATTAAGCAGGGATGGAGGCCTCAGTGTTCATCTGTCCCCCTCTTACAATGCTATTATTACTACTATCACTTAGCCTCCTGTGAATAGCAAGCAGCCATCAGGGCACTAGCAATCAATCATTAGGCTGATGGTCCTCTATCATGTGAACAGCTAGTTTTGGCTGTCACCAGCAAACTGATTGATCCACTATGAGAAGGTGCTATTTACAAGAATGAGTTTATTGCAGCTCCTCAGACTGAAGAAGTCTTTTGGATAAAAGATGAAATGTTAAAGCAAGAAGAATCTGTCCAGAGGACCTGATTTGACTTTTAGATTTTTCTGCCTGGATTATTGAGCATGAATCAGGATATTCCTAAACACAATTTTCCTCTAGTGCAATATGTATGGTCATTTACGGTAAGTGCAGTATATTCAGTCTGATTCCACTACCTCATCTCTATTCTTCTGACTACCGTAATTGTTGGACTTTAAAATGCACCTGTCTCTAAGCCACACTTATTAAATATAAGATCAATCATAATTTTATACATATATAAGATGTTTTGGTTATTTAGCCACGGGCATCCACCGTTCGTCGTCAGGATCTGTGCCCCCAGCCAGCTCTGACAGTGTACAGTTTTCTTATTGTAGTACAAGAGTCAGCCAGCAGATAGTGTTTCATAGAATATAGCTTGCTTTCAACACATGTTCAGACTGCAAGATGATCATGAAGCTTTGCTGTCTGACTCATGGTTACTACCATTTTCCTTCAAAATGAACACAACAACTATCTAAGCAGAATCACTGGACAAAACCGTGCCAAACACATACATACCGTAACTGAAATTATTTTAAAATTACTTACCAGTAATTTACACAGACACTTATCAAGGTCATGAGACCAGAAGTCAAATAGTACCTGAAGAATGCGGTAAATTTTCATTAAATTTGTACCATCGATTTTTATTGGTTAACATTTTTGTTTACAACTGTTGTTTTTAAATGTACTTTCTAAATAAATTTGATGTGATTCTCCTCATCAGAGCTCATATGAGGAGAGGAGGATAGAAGGGGGAACAGCCCCCTTCCCTCCTGTTGTCCCCTCCATTCTGTGCAGAGCCTAAATGACATATTAATAATAATAATAATAATAATTAATTCAATTTATAACGCACTTTTCATTACTGAAAATCTCAAAGTGCTACACATATATTGAATGCTACACACATTCATAAACCGGTGGCGGCAGACTACCATGCAAGGTGCTTTCCAGTCCTACCGGGAGCAACTCAGGGTTAAGTGTCTTGCCCAAGGACACAACGACACATGGTGCGGGTCCCGGGAGTCGAACCGCCAACTTTCCGATCGGGAGACGACTGCCCTTACCACTACGCCACGGCCGTCCCGATATTGGTATTTAAACATATATTTACCATACACAGAAATATTTTTTAAAACTTTTATTTAAATATGTATCAGTCTTGACTGATTGACTACTTTAAAATAAATCTCACTTCTCCACTGTTGAGCTCTCATGGAAGGAAAGAGGAGGGGGAATACTCCTTCTGTTTCACCACTTCATGTTTGGATGCGAGTTCAAAATGAGATCCTGGTATTTAAATGCATATTTACTGACACAGAAAGATGTCACACATACATAATTTAAAAACTTTTATTAAAACATGTACCATACTTGACTGCTTTTGCGTCTCCACTACTGACCATTGACATGATGTTGATGCAGCTTACATGCAGCTCAGTTTCCTCCTCGACAGCCGATTGCTTTTGAAGCACAAAATCTCGTATCAACGCAGGAACGAGCTTAATAAATTAATTCATGTCTATCTTGGGGGATGGTCCTCAAGAGTACCTTGTTGGTCATTCAGGTTAGACTTCTGAACACATGATCAGAGTCAGTCAGAGTGTATTATGTATATGTATTATATATATACTATATATATATATATATA
>JBBPBX010106089.1:0-11491 GCA_038048925.1 Garcialebias charrua | reverse complement strand
CCAAAACTCACCAAATTTGGCAGACTCGTCAGGACTGGTGAAAAATTACATATTTTGGGGGCGTGGCCAAAATTGCAACAGAAACGGCTCAAGAGCGCCACCTAGAATATTTCAAACTACCCTCCGCATTGGCCTTAGTTTCACGTAGGATCATGAAATTTTGTACACTTCCCCGATTCACCAAGACGCACAGAAAACCCTCTGGCACCAACGTTGTACGATGAAAGGAAAGGCGACCTTTTCGGCCATTTTTATCCCATTGAAAATGAATGGCGCTAAAATGAAATGGCATTTTGGGGGCTTTGTCATATCCCAAAACTCACCAAAATTGGCAGACTCGTCAGGACTGGTGAACGATTACATATTTTGGGGACGTGGCCAAAATTTCAAAAGAAACGGCTCAAGAGCGCCACCTAGAAAATTTCAAACTACCCTCCGCATTGGCCTTAGTTTCACGTAGGATCATGAAATTTGGTACACTTGTCCAATTCACCAAGACGCACAGAAAACCCTCTGGCGTCAACGTTGTACGATGAATGGGAAGGCGGCCATTTTGGAATGTGGACCAAATTGGGTGCACGCATTGGGTGCCGAACGGGTACGGGAAAGGCACGAGAGTGTTTCAGGGTGGACCAGCTCGACTTCCCGCGGTCGCCGCGAGAAGGGCGGAGCGGCGCTAAGGCATTCACACGTGCATTTTCGCAGGAAATGCGGTTTTTCTAGTAATATTATTATTATAGTTACTATCTTCCGTCCGTACGTTTTTTGGCGTGCTACTCCTCCTAGAGTATTTGTGCCATTTCAACGATTCATATATCAAAATGTTCAGCTCGTTCAGGACAATCCAGCTATGACTTTTGGTAATGCTGCAACTTTAGCTTTTTGAGATATTCAGCCTTTTCGGCCATCTTTTTCCCATTGAAAATGAATGGAGCTAAAATGAAATGGCCGTTTGGGGGCTTTATCATATCCTAAATCTCACCAAATTTGGCAGACTGATCACTCAGACATGGGGGAGTAAAAATGATCAAAACCTCATGTTTTCATATATGATGAAGGGGCGTGGCCTGGCCTCAAAATTAGGCATCTCGCCATGAAAAACGAAACACTAATAGCACCTACACGAAAACCGTCTAATACATCAAACCTTCAGTGATTGACCCACAACCGGTCCCTTACAATACTGAATGGTCAAATCATGACATTAATTAAGCCACGCCCCCTCACAACAGGAAGTGTACAGTTATACATTGAACGTCCCGATCGGACACCTGTTACCTAATCAGCGGGACGGTCTGTCCAGTGACCGAAGACATGTTGCTGTAACAAGCTTTCCAACACTGACCGTTTTGGGTGGAGCATGTGGGCGTGGCGATGTGGCGAATCAGCCGTCACGCCGTCACAAACGAAACACTAATAGCACCTACACGAAAACAGTCTAATACATCAAACCTTCAGTGATTGACCCACATCTGGTCCCCTGCAATACTGAATGGTCAAATCATGACATTAATTAAGCCACGCCCCCTCACAACAGGAAGTATTTTTTTCCCATTGAAAATGAATGGAGCTAAAATGAAAGTGCCTGTTGGGGGCTTTATCATATCCTAAATCTCACCAAATTTGGCAGACTCATCACTTAGACATGGGGGAGTAAAAAATGATCAAAACCTCACGTTTTTATATATGCTGAAGGGGCGTGGCCTGGCCTCAAAATTAGGCATCTCGCCATGAAAAACGAAACACTAATAGCACCTACACGAAAACCGTCTAATACATCAAACCTTCAGTGATTGACCCACAACCGGTCCCCTACAATACTGAATGGTCAAATCATGACATTAATTAAGCCACGCCCCCTCACAACAGGAAGTGTACAGTTATACATTGAACGTCCCGATCGGACACCTGTTACCTAATCAGCGGGACGGTCTGTCCAGTGACCGAAGACATGTTGCTGTAACAAGCTTTCCAACACTGACCGTTTTGGGTGGAGCATGTGGGCGTGGCGATGTGGCGAATCAGCCGTCACGCCGTCACAAACGAAACACTAATAGCACCTACACGAAAACAGTCTAATACATCAAACCTTCAGTGATTGACCCACATCCGGTCCCCTGCAATACTGAATGGTCAAATCATGACAATAATTAAGCCACGCCCCCTCACAACAGGAAGTGTACAGTTGTACATTGAACGTCCCGATCGGACACCTGTTACCTAATCAGCGTGACGGTCTGTCCAGTGACCGAAGACATGTTGCTGTAACAAGCTTTCCACGACTGGTTGTTTTGGGTGGAGCATGTGGGCGTGGCGATGTGGCGAATCAGACGTAACGCCGTCACAATACGTTTGGCCTTTTGGGAGCTTTATCATATCCCAAAACTCACCAAATTTGGCAGACTCGTCAGGACTGGTGAACGATTACATATTTTGGGGGCGTGGCCAAAATTGCAACAGAAAGGGCTCAAGAGCGCCACCTAGAATATTTCAAACTACCCTCCGCATTGGCCTTAGTTTCACGTAGGATCATGAAATTTGGTACACCTCCCCGATTCACCAAGGCGCACAGAAAACCCTCTGGCACCAACATTGTGCGATGAAAGGAAAGGCGACCTTTTCGGCCATTTTTATCCCATTGAAAATGAATGGAGCTAAAATGAAATAGCATTTTGGGGGCTTTTTCATATCCCAAAACTCACCAAAATTGGCGGACTCATCAGGACTGGTGAACAATTACATATTTTGGGGGCGTGGCCAAAATTTCAAAAGAAACGGCTCAAGAGCGCCACCTAGAAAATTTCAAACTACCCTCCGCATTGGCCTTAGTTTCACGTAGGATCATGAAATTTGGTACGCTTGTCCAATTCACCAAGACGCACAGAAAACCCTCTGGCATCAACGTTGTACGATAAATGGGAAGGCGGCCATTTTGGAATGTGGACCAAATTGGGTGCGTGCATTGGGTGCCGAAAGGGTACGGGAAAGGCACGAGAGCGTTTCAGGGTGGACCAGCTCGACTTCCCGCGATCGCCGCGAGAAGGGCGGAGCGGCGCTAAGGCATTCACACGTGCATTTTCGCAGGAAATGCGGTTTTTCTAGTGTTACAATTACATCTGTTACTATCCTGATTCCGTACGTTTTTTGGCACGCTACTCCTCCTACAGTTTTTGTGCTATTTCAACAATTCATATATCAAAATGTTCAGCTCATTTAGGACATGATGGCTATGACTTTTGGTATTGGTGCAACTTTAGCTTTTTGAAATATTCAGCCTTTTCGGCCATTTTTTTCCCATTGAAAATGAATGGAGCTCAAATGAACTCAATGAGCTCATTTTACATCCTTGATATCTTTGGAACTCATTACAATATTTCACTACTCCTTTCACATTTTAGACCAGTTCAGCTTCCTTCAGCTACCTTGTACGTTTAAAAAAATATTTCTTCTACTTTCAGCTAATTTCGGCTGTTTCTTCAATGACTTTCCAATCTTTTCAGCTTAATGCAACTTACTTCAACATTTTTGTACTTCTACTGACTTATTTATGCTAATTTCAGATCATTATGCTCCTTTCAGCTCATTTTTGAAAGATTAAGATATTTTTGCTATTTTAGCTACTATTTAGCTGTTTATGCAAATTTCAGCTTTTTCAGCTATTTCAACAATTTTTTTTATCAATCCAACTTTTTTCAGCCTAATTCAGCAAAACCATGTTCTACCAACTTCCTTCTGGTAATTTAAGATATTTTCTGCTTGTTTTAGCTGTTGTTCAGCTGTTTTTGACCAATTTCAGCTGATGGCTGCCAATGTTACTTTCAAATGGCTTTAACTCAGCCATCTTTATTCATAGAGAGCTGAAATTTGGTGAGGTTGTAGCTATGGACAATCTCTAACATACATTAGGTGAAGCGGCCATTTTGATTGAACATGCAAATTAGGTGAGGCCGCCATTTTGGTTCAATATACAAGGTAGTTACTTGCCTTGCAAAGTAAGTCAATGCATGTATTGTTGCCATTTTGGTTCTACAATTAAAGTAGTTAATGTAGCCATTTTGATTTAATAAGCACATCAGGTAAAGCGGCCATTTTGATTGAACATGCAAGTTGGGTGAAGCGGCCATTTTGGCATTCACACATGCATTTTCTCAGGAAATGCAATCTAGTTGTGTGAATGCCAACAAGGCATTCACACTATAGAGATTGTGTTTATATTTATTATTATTATTATTATTCTTATATGTTACTATCTTCCGTCCGTACGTTTTTTGGCGTCCTACTCCTCCTACAGTTTTCGTGCCATTTCAACATATCATATATCAAAATGTTCAGCTCGTTCAGGACAATCCAGCTATGACTTTTGGTAATGGTGCAACTTTAGCTTTTTGAGATATTTAGCCTTTTCGGCCATTTTTTTCCCATTGAAAATGAATGGAGCTAAAATGAAATGGCCTTTTGGGGGCTTTATCGTATCCTAAAACTCACCAAATTTGGCAGACTCATCATTCAGACATGGGGGAGTAAAGATTTATCAAAACCTCGCATTTTCATATATGCTGAAGGGGCGTGGCCTGGCCTCAAAGTTAGGTATCTCGCCATGAAAAACGAAACACTAATAGCACCTACAAGAAAACTGTCTAATACATCAAACCTTCAGTGATTGACCCACAACCGGTCCCCTACAATACTGAATGGTCAAATCATGACATTAATTAAGCCACGCCCCCTCACAACAGGAAGTGTACAGTTATACATTGAAGGTCCCGATCGGACACCTGTTACCTAATCAGCGGGACGGTCTGTCCAGTGACCGAAGACATGTTGCTGTAACAAGCTTTCCAACACTGACCGTTTTGGGTGGAGCATGTGGGCGTGGCGACGTGGCGAATCAGACGTAACGCCGTCACAAACGAAACACTAATAGCACCTACACGAAAACTGTCTAATACATCAAACCTTCAGTGATTGACCCACATCCGGTCCCCTGCAATACTGAATGGTCAAATCATGACATTAATTAAGCCACGCCCCCTCACAACAGGAAGTGTACAGTTGTACATTGAAGGTCCCGATCGGACACCTGTTACCTAATCAGCATGACGGTCTTTCCAGTGACCAAAGACATGTTGATGTAACAAGCTTTCCAACACTGACCGTTTTGGGTGGAGCATGTGGGCGTGGCGATGTGGCGAATCAGACGTAACGCCGTCACAATACGTTTGGCCTTTTGGGAGCTTTATCATATCCCAAAACTCACCAAATTTGGCAGACTCGTCAGGACTGGTGAAAAATTACATATTTTGGGGGCGTGGCCAAAATTGCAACAGAAAGGGCTCAAGAGCGCCACCTAGAATATTTCAAATTACCCTCCGCATTGGCCTTAGTTTCACGTAGGATCATGAAATTTGGTACACTTGTCCAATTCACCAAGACGCACAGAAAACCCTCTGGCGTCAACGTTGTACGATAAATGGGAAGGCGGCCATTTTGGAATGTGGACCAAATTGAGTGCACGCACTGGGTGCCGAACGGGTACGGGAAAGGCACGAGAGTGTTTCGGGGTGGACCAGCTCGACTTCCCGCGGTCGCCGCGAGAAGGGCGGAGCGGCGCTAAGGCATTCACACGTGCATTTTCGTAGTCCGTACGTTTTTTGGCACGCTACTCCTCCTAGAGTATTTGTGCCATTTCAACGATTCATATATCAAAATGTTCAGCTCGTTCAGGACAATCCAGCTATGACTTTTGGTAATGCTGCAAGTTGCGCTTTTTGAAATATTAAGCCTTTTCGGCCATTTTTTTCCCATTGAAAATGAATGGAGCTAAAATGAAATGGTCTTTTGGGGGCTTTATCATACCCTAAAACTCACCAAATTTGGCAGACTCATCACTCAGACATGCAGGAGTAACAAATGATCAAAACCTCGCATTTTCATATATGCTGAAGGGGCGTGGCCTGGCCTCAAAGTTAGGCATCTCGCCATGAAAAACGAAACACTAATAGCACCTACACGAAAACCGTCTAATACATCAAACCTTCAGTGATTGACCCACAACCACTCCCCTGCAATACTGAATGGTCAAATCATGACATTAATTAAGCCACGCCCCCTCACAACAGGAAGTGTACAGTTATACATTGAACGTCCCGATCGGACACCTGTTACCTAATCAGCGGGACGGTCTGTCCAGTGACCGAAGACATGTTGCTGTAACAAGCTTTCCACGACTGGTTGTTTTGGGTGGAGCATGTGGGCGTGGCGATGTGGCGAATCAGACGTAACGCCGTCACAATACGTTTGGCCTTTTGGGAGCTTTATCATATCCCAAAACTCACCAAATTTGGCAGACTCGTCAGGACTGGTGAAAAATTACATATTTTGGGGGCGTGGCCAAAATTGCAACAGAAAGGGCTCAAGAGCGCCACCTAGAATATTTCAAATTACCCTCCGCATTGGCCTTAGTTTCACGTAGGATCATGAAATTTGGTACACTTGTCCAATTCACCAAGACGCACAGAAAACCCTCTGGCGTCAACGTTGTACGATAAATGGGAAGGCGGCCATTTTGGAATGTGGACCAAATTGAGTGCACGCACTGGGTGCCGAACGGGTACGGGAAAGGCACGAGAGTGTTTCGGGGTGGACCAGCTCGACTTCCCGCGGTCGCCGCGAGAAGGGCGGAGCGGCGCTAAGGCATTCACACGTGCATTTTCGCAGGAAATGCGGTTTTTCTAGTTATAGTTACTATCTTCCGTCCGTACGTTTTTTGGCACGCTACTCCTCCTAGAGTATTTGTGCCATTTCAACGATTCATATATCAAAATGTTCAGCTCGTTCAGGACAATCCAGCTATGACTTTTGGTAATGCTGCAAGTTGCGCTTTTTGAAATATTAAGCCTTTTCGGCCATTTTTTTCCCATTGAAAATGAATGGAGCTAAAATGAAATGGTCTTTTGGGGGCTTTATCATACCCTAAAACTCACCAAATTTGGCAGACTCATCACTCAGACATGCAGGAGTAACAAATGATCAAAACCTCGCATTTTCATATATGCTGAAGGGGCGTGGCCTGGCCTCAAAGTTAGGCATCTCGCCATGAAAAACGAAACACTAATAGCACCTACACGAAAACCGTCTAATACATCAAACCTTCAGTGATTGACCCACAACCACTCCCCTGCAATACTGAATGGTCAAATCATGACATTAATTAAGCCACGCCCCCTCACAACAGGAAGTGTACAGTTATACATTGAACGTCCCGATCGGACACCTGTTACCTAATCAGCGGGACGGTCTGTCCAGTGACCGAAGACATGTTGCTGTAACAAGCTTTCCAACACTGACCGTTTTGGGTGGAGCATGTGGGCGTGGCGATGTGGCGAATCAGCCGTCACGCCGTCACAAACGAAACACTAATAGCACCTACACGAAAACAGTCTAATACATCAAACCTTCAGTGATTGACCCACATCCGGTCCCCTGCAATACTGAATGGTCAAATCATGACAATAATTAAGCCACGCCCCCTCACAACAGGAAGTGTACAGTTGTACATTGAACGTCCCGATCGGACACCTGTTACCTAATCAGCGTGACGGTCTGTCCAGTGACCGAAGACATGTTGCTGTAACAAGCTTTCCACGACTGGTTGTTTTGGGTGGAGCATGTGGGCGTGGCGATGTGGCGAATCAGACGTAACGCCGTCACAATACGTTTGGCCTTTTGGGAGCTTTATCATATCCCAAAACTCACCAAATTTGGCAGACTCGTCAGGACTGGTGAAAAATTACATATTTTGGGGGCGTGGCCAAAATTGCAAAAGAAACGGCTCAAGAGCGCCACCTAGAATATTTCAAACTACCCTCCGCATTGGCCTTAGTTTCACGTAGGATCATGAAATTTGGTACACTTGTCCAATTCACCAAGACGCACAGAAAACCCTCTGGCGTCAACGTTGTACGATAAATGGGAAGGCGGCCATTTTGGAATGTGGACCAAATTGAGTGCACGCACTGGGTGCCGAACGGGTACGGGAAAGGCACGAGAGTGTTTCGGGGTGGACCAGCTCGACTTCCCGCGGTCGCCGCGAGAAGGGCGGAGCGGCGCTAAGGCATTCACACGTGCATTTTCGTAGGAAATGCGGTTTTTCTAGTTATTATTATAGTCGAATATATAGGCGAATCAGACGTAACGCCGTCACAAACGAAACACTAATAGCACCTACACGAAAACTGTCTAATACATCAAACCTTCAGTGATTGACCCACATCCGGTCCCCTGCAATACTGAATGGTCAAATCATGACATTAATTAAGCCACGCCCCCTCACAACAGGAAGTGTACAGTTGTACATTGAAGGTCCCGATCGGACACCTGTTACCTAATCAGCATGACGGTCTTTCCAGTGACCAAAGACATGTTGATGTAACAAGCTTTCCAACACTGACCGTTTTGGGTGGAGCATGTGGGCGTGGCGATGTGGCGAATCAGACGTAACGCCGTCACAATACGTTTGGCCTTTTGGGAGCTTTATCATATCCCAAAACTCACCAAATTTGGCAGACTCGTCAGGACTGGTGAAAAATTACATATTTTGGGGGCGTGGCCAAAATTGCAACAGAAACGGCTCAAGAGCGCCACCTAGAATATTTCAAACTACCCTCCGCATTGGCCTTAGTTTCACGTAGGATCATGAAATTTGGTACACTTGTCCAATTCACAAAGACGTACAGAAAACCCTCTGGCATCAACATTGTACGATAAATGGGAAGGCGGCCATTTTGGAATGTGGACCAAATTGGGTGCATACATTGGGTGCCGAACGGGTACGGGAAAGGCACGAGAGTGTTTCAGGGTGGACTAGCTCGACTTCCCGCGGTCGCCACGAGAAGGGCGGAGCGGCGCTAAGGCATTCACACGTGCATTTTCGTAGGAAATGCAAATTTTCTAGTTATTATTATTCTTTATAGATGTTACTATCTTCCATCCGTACGTTTTTTGGCGTCCTACTCCTCCTAGAGTATTTGTGCCATTTCAACGATTCATATATCAAAATGTTCAGCTCGTTCAGGACAATCCAGCTATGACTTTTGGTAATGCTGCAAGTTGCGCTTTTTGAAATATTAAGCCTTTTCGGCCATTTTTTTCCCATTGAAAATGAATGGAGCTAAAATGAAATGGTCTTTTGGGGGCTTTATCATACCCTAAAACTCACCAAATTTGGCAGACTCATCACTCAGACATGCAGGAGTAACAAATGATCAAAACCTCGCATTTTCATATATGCTGAAGGGGCGTGGCCTGGCCTCAAAGTTAGGTATCTCGCCATGAAAAACGAAACACTAATAGCACCTACACGAAAACCGTCTAATACATCAAACCTTCAGTGATTGACCCACAACCGGTCCCCTACAATACTGAATGGTCAAATCATGACATTAATTAAGCCACGCCCCCTCACAACAGGAAGTGTACAGTTATACATTGAACGTCCCGATCGGACACCTGTTACCTAATCAGCGGGACGGTCTGTCCAGTGACCGAAGACATGTTGCTGTAACAAGCTTTCCAACACTGACCGTTTTGGGTGGAGCATGTGGGCGTGGCGATGTGGCGAATCAGCCGTCACGCCGTCACAAACGAAACACTAATAGCACCTACACGAAAACAGTCTAATACATCAAACCTTCAGTGATTGACCCACATCCGGTCCCCTGCAATACTGAATGGTCAAATCATGACAATAATTAAGCCACGCCCCCTCACAACAGGAAGTGTACAGTTGTACATTGAACATCCCGATCGGACACCTGTTACCTAATCAGCGTGACGGTCTGTCCAGTGACCGAAGACATGTTGCTGTAACAAGCTTTCCAACACTGACCGTTTTGGGTGGAGCATGTGGGCGTGGCGATGTGGCGAATCAGACGTAACGCCGTCACAATACGTTTGGCCTTTTGGGAGCTTTATCATATCCCAAAACTCACCAAATTTGGCAGACTCGTCAGGACTGGTGAAAAATTACATATTTTGGGGGCGTGGCCAAAATTGCAAAAGAAACGGCTCAAGAGCGCCACCTAGAATATTTCAAACTACCCTCCGCATTGGCCTTAGTTTCACGTAGGATCATGAAATTTGGTACACTTGTCCAATTCACCAAGACGCACAGAAAACCCTCTGGCGTCAACGTAATACGATAAATGGGAAGGCGGCCATTTTGGAATGTGGACCAAATTGGGTGCACGCATTGGGTGCCCAATGGGTACGGGAAAGGCACGAGAGTGTTTCAGGGTGAACTAGCTCGACTTCCCGCGGGCGCCACAAGAAGGGCGGAGCGGCGCTAAGGCATTCACACGTGCATTTTCGCAGGAAATGCAAATTTTCTAGTTATAGTTACTATCTTCCGTCCGTACGTTTTTTGGCACGCTACTCCTCCTAGAGTATTTGTGCCATTTCAACGATTCATATATCAAAATGTTCAGCTCGTTCAGGACAATCCAGCTATGACTTTTGGTAATGCTGCAAGTTGCGCTTTTTGAAATATTAAGCCTTTTCGGCCATTTTTTTCCCATTGAAAATGAATGGAGCTAAAATGAAATGGTCTTTTGGGGGCTTTATCATACCCTAAAACTCACCAAATTTGGCAGACTCATCACTCAGACATGCAGGAGTAACAAATGATCAAAACCTCGCATTTTCATATATGCTGAAGGGGCGTGGCCTGGCCTCAAAGTTAGGCATCTCGCCATGAAAAACGAAACACTAATAGCACCTACACAAAAACTGTCTAATACATCAAACCTTCAGTGATTGACCCACATCTGGTCCCCTGCAATACTGAATGGTCAAATCATGACATTAATTAAGCCACGCCCCCTCACAACAGGAAGTGTACAGTTGTACATTGAACGTCCCGATCGGACACCTGTTACCTAATCAGCGTGACGGTCTGTCCAGTGACCAAAGACATGTTGCTGTGACAAGCTTTCTAAGACTGACCGTTTTGGGTGGAGCATGTGGGCGTGGCGATGTGGCGAATCGGACGTAACGCCGTCACAAACGAAACACTAATAGCACCTACACGAAAACCGTCTAATACATCAAACCTTCAGTGATTGACCCACATCCGGTCCCCTGCAATACTGAATGGTCAAATCATGACATTAATTAAGCCACGCCCCCTCACAACAGGAAGTGTACAGTTGTACATTGAACGTCCCGATCGGACACCTGTTACCTAATCAGCGTGACGGTCTGTCCACTGACCGAAGACATGTTGCTGTAACAACGTTTCCAACACTGACCGTTTTGGGTGGAGCATGTGGGCGTGGCGATGTGGCGAATCAGATGTAACGCCGTCACAATACGTTTGGCCTTTTGGGAGCTTTATCATATCCCAAAACTCACCAAATTTGGCAGACTCGTCAGGACTGGTGAAAAATTACATATTTTGGGGGCGTGGCCAAAATTGCAAAAGAAAGGCTCAAGA
>JBBPBX010106087.1:0-11491 GCA_038048925.1 Garcialebias charrua | reverse complement strand
GTCGGCTGCGGGGGGTCTACCGCTGGTCCCCCTCCCGCTGCTGATGCGGGGGAGTCTACCGCTGGTCCCCCTCCCGCTGCTGATGCAGGGGAGTCTACCGCTGGTCCCCCTCCCGCTGCTGATGCGGGGGAGTCTACCGCTGGTCCCCCTCCCGCTGCTGATGCGGGGGAGTCTACCGCTGGTCCCCTTCCCGCTGCTGATGCGGGGGGTCTACCGCTGGTCCCCCTCCCGCGTCGGCTGCGGGGAGTCTACCGCTGGTCCCCCTCCCGTTGCTGATGCGGGGGAGTCTACCGCTGGTCCCCCTCCCGTTGCTGATGCGGGGGAGTCTACCGCTGGTCCCCCTCCCGCTGCTGATGCGGGGATCTACCGCTGGTCCCCCTCCCGCGTCGGCTGCGGGGGGTCTACCGCTGGTCCCCCTCCCGCTGCTGATGCGGGGTAGTCTACCGCTGGTCCCCCTCCCGCTGCTGATGCGGGGGAGTCTACCGCTGGTCCCCCTCCCGCTGCTGATGCGGGGGGTCTACCGCTGGTCCCCCTCCCGCGTCGGCTGTGGGGGGTCTACCGCTGGTCCCCCTCCCGTTGCTGATGCGGGGGAGTCTACCGCTGGTCCCCCTCCCGTTGCTGATGCGGGGGAGTCTACCGCTGGTCCCCCTCCCGCTGCTGATGCGGGGGTCTACCGCTGGTCCCCCTCCCGCGTCGGCTGCGGGGGGTCTACCGCTGGTCCCCCTCCCGCTGCTGATGCGGGGTAGTCTACCGCTGGTCCCCCTCCCGCTGCTGATGCGGGGGGTCTACCGCTGGTCCCCCTCCCGCGTCGGCTGCGGGGGGTCTACCGCTGGTCCCCCTCCCGCTGCTGATGCGGGGGAGTCTACCGCTGGTCCCCCTCCCGCTGCTGATGCGGGGGAGTCTACCGCTGGTCCCCCTCCCGCTGCTGATGCGGGGGGTCTACCGCTGGTCCCCCTCCCGCGTCGGCTGCGGGGGGTCTACCGCTGGTCCCCCTCCCGCTGCTGATGCGGGGGAGTCTGCCGCTAGTCCCCCTCCCGCGTCGGCTGCGGGGGGGGCGGGGCTGCGACCGGTCCCCCTCCCGCTGCTGATGCGGAGGGGCCCGCGCCCCCCGCCGACAGGGATCATAGTGTTAAAGCACCAACTGTGGAGAGGGAAGCACCAAGTGCATGTGGGGATAAAAATGACAGCAGGGAGGTGTGTGGTGGTGGTGGTGGTGAGGAGAATGGTGGTGTTGTGGATGGGGAGGGGGAGGCTCAGGGGGAGGTGGGGGAGAACGACAGAGAACGAAAAGTGCAAGAGGGTGACATGGGTGATGAAGAGTTAGTGTGTGGTAATCAGGAAGAGAAAATAGAGGTGGAGGTGGATGGAGAGAAAAACGGTGCAGTAAAGAAAAGTGAGAGGTTAGAAGCTAGAGAGAGTGAAGCAGGAGTGGATGAGATGGAGCTGGAGATAAAGAAAAGTAGCAAAGAGAACATTGTTGAAAATGCTACAAAAGCTAGCAAACAAACAGACAAGGTGTCTGAGGAGATGACAGAGAAAGTAGACAGTGACAGTGAGAGCTGCTGCTCTGATTTGAGTGAAGTCTCTACATTACAGGAAAACAGTGAACCCCGTTACCCTGCAGAATTATTTCTGACTTTCCTTAACCAAACAAAAAAGCAGAAAGGAGTTAATGTGGAAAGTTATTTTCCAAACCTAGATATGTTTTACTCCTCAGCAAAGCATCATATAAAACACAAAGAAGTGTCAGGTTTTACAGACCGAGAAATTTTTAGATTAAAGAAAATAATGACTAAAGTTAGAAAACAGCTCTGAATAAACTATGAACACTTGCACTTTCCCATTTTTTATAGTCATTTTTTACACGTTTTCTAACCTCTTTATCATCATGGATTCTTTCAAAATGGCATCCTTAAACCTCAACGGTGCCAGAGAGGCTGTGAAGCGTGCGCTGGTTTATCAAACCATGAACTATAAAAAAATTGACGTTTTGTTTTTACAAGAAACTCATAGTGATGCGTCCATTGAGACAGAGTGGCACAAAGAGTGGAAAGGGGAAGCCATTTTTAGTCATGGCACCTCCAGGAGTGCAGGAGTAGGACTCCTTTTCTCCAACACTTTCACTCCCAGCCACACAGAAGTGCAGCACATTATTCAAGGGAGATGTCTTTTAGTCAAAGCTGTTTTTGAACATTTTACTGTAATTTTTATAAATATTTATGCTCCCACTGCCAATGCAGAGAAAAAGTGTTTTTTGGAAAAAATTGGGGAAAGGTTGGGAGATTGTGGGTCCTCAGATTATGTTTTTTTAGGAGGGGATTTCAATTGCACTGAAAATGAATTCTTAGACCGCAATCACGCAGAGCCTCATCCGGCAGCCCAGCGTGTCCTGAGACAGCTGATCACGTCTCATGGCCTGGTGGACGTATGGAGGAGGATGCACGCAGACTCCAGGCAGTACACGTGGTCCCACCTTAAAGAAAATGGCATTTCTTTAGCTCGTCTCGACCGCTTCTATTGTTTTAAACATCATTTTAATGTTTTTAAAGCTTGTCAGATTTTACCAGTAGCTTTTACAGACCATTCGCTGATTTTAGGTAATGTTTTTATCAGAAACATTTTACCTAAGAGCGCCTACTGGCATTTTAATTCAGTCTTAACTCATGACCGTAGTTTTAAGGAGATTCTGAGTTATTTTATGGAGGTTTTTAGACAGAGGAAGGGTGATTTTACGTGTTTGCAGCAATGGTGGGACAACTGTAAAGTTGAAATAAAACTGCTGTGTCAGCAGCACACTGTCAACGTCACTCGCAACATCACCAGATCTATCAAAGATCTGGAGATTGATATAGTGGAGCTAGAACGACTCAGTGACTCCACAGGAAACCGAGAGCACTTTGAAGCTCTCAAAGCAAAAAGGTTAGTTTTAACCAACCTACTGGACGCGAAGGTACAGGGCGTATTGGTCAGATCCCGGATGCAAAACATCACAGAAATGGATGCTCCCTCTAGCTTCTTCTTTAGCTTGGAGAGGAAAAACGGGCAGAACAAAGTCATCCACTCTCTGTTGTCAGACACCGGGCAGCAGCTGAGTGAGCCAGGACAGATCAGGAGGAGGGCTGTGGAGTTCTACTCCTCGTTATACCAAAGTGAATACGAGAGAGATGATGAACTGTTCGGGGAGTTCTGCAGTGGACTACCCCAGGTCTCTAATGCCTCTTATCCACAGGTCTGGTTCCTGTAAGGTCCCATTGTAGCTAGTTTGGGCCAGTTCCTATGGGACCGGTTTATTTCTGTACCCACTGCACGCTTAGGACCCCTTTAGAGGGCGTGAAGTTCTCCTGCAGTGGGCGGGTAATAGCCTATATGCCACGGGGGGGCGTGACGTACTTCCGGCAAAATGCAGCACCTACCCGCCTCTTCCGGTTCCCATCCACCTCCGTTGTTGCTAGCGTTAGCTCCTAGTAGCAAACCATGACAACGAGCCGAAACGGGAAGCGGCCGCGCGCTACCGGCACTACACGTGAGTACCGTTGTGTCCGCCCACCGGTGGGAACAGCTGTTCCGCGGGGGGGTTTCGGCGAACATTTATCGCGGCTATCCGTAGGGGGAACGTCGCCATGATTTTATATGGTTTTATATGTGTATAGAGTTGTTATTGGTGTGTATGCTGATGTTTTATTAATTGTATTTAGTCACTTATGTTCGTGTCTTTCCCGCTAACCGGAAGTGCGCCGACTGTGTAATGACTGCGGAGGTGCTGGAACGGAAGTCCGTGGCATATAGGCTATTCTCCTGCAGTGGGTGGATCATTAATATCAACGCTTCTAACCAGCTGGTGGCGCTAGTGATACATTAAGCTCTTTATTAACCACTAACACACACATTAGAAGAAGAGCTGGAAAAGAACACACAGCCAAAGTGGATGAGCTTGTTTCTTTTTTGAACATTCTGCTTTGTCACAAATGTTCATATACAGTATATATATATATATATATATATATATATATATATATATATATATATATAGTATATATATATATATATATATATATATATATATATATATATGTGTGTGTGTATATATACACATATATGTATATATATTGTATATACATACATGTGTACACATACAAACATATGCGTGAGTATATATATATATACACACACACACGTGTTTATATATATACATACATGTGTGTATATATACACATATATGTACACATACATACATAATATATACTGTACATACATATATATTTATATATACAGTACATACATATACACATATATACATATATATACATATATATTTATATATACACACATTGATGATGGTGGAGTACACTACTTTGGACAAAACTGAAAGTGGCATGCATCCTAAAAAATCTGCGCCGCTCCATTGTCCCAGTTGATCAACAAGTGTGTTCCAAACTAAAACATTTGTAATATAAACTTAACAATATGTAATCAATCAATTCCAATCAAAATATCAAAGCAACTTTATTTAAATACTGTAAATGTTACATGTCAATAAAATTGTAACAGTTTTAAAAAATGAAAGATTGGTGTTATTTGTAGAAACAGAAAAACATATTACTAAATCTGCAGTTATGTATGAAATATGAACTTAAAATATCATCACTGGAATCTTAACCTGTTGTTCCAAAACATGTAACAATAATTAAAAGTAAAATTTGGCCAATAGCTCAGGTAAAAATGCTGACCTGTAGAACATTTCTACATTTTTCACTGCTTCTGTAAAGAACTCACCATCAGACACAATCCTCTGTGAATAAAGTCATCTGACCCAGAACTAAAGTTCTTTAGTTTGTAGCAGGTCGCTTTTGTAAAAGAGTCCACGAGGCTCAATGAGATTTACCTGACTAAATAAAGGTTGAATGAAAAACACCATGAAGTCACAGTACCCCTGCTCCGTCACAAACTGAGCTTGTATGACATCTGCTGAGTTCATAGGACCTGTTTGTGTTGTCAATGCAGGACTGTTTTTTTTTTTTACTGAGGCACCGAGGACATCTTTGGCACAATGTGGACAAGGTGCAGGAGAGCAGAGCATCAGGAGAAGCTCTGAGGTCTGTTCGGCTGCAGTTGATGTGTAGTCTGGAGTCACAAGATCAGATCCTGATGCAGCAGTTCAGCGATGGCTTCATATGTCTGGCTGGCTGTTTTCACTGCCCCATCTGACAAACAACACAAAATTATTGTTATAATCTCCTCTAAACATCATTGTCCTTTGCTTTTATCTGTAATTTTCAAAGTTTGGAGTGTTTCTGTCATGGCATACTTGCTTTACAGTGCAGTGACTTGTCCCATCCTTCTCCAAGGACACCCACGGCTAGAGGATCTTTACACAGGAACTGACTGATTAACCTGAAATAAATCACATTACACATTAATACAGGCCTATAGGCCTAAGTGACAAATTTATGGATTTTTCCCCATATTTATAAACCATTTTTGGACTGAGATATGACCGTTTCCATTTATTCTGACTGAACCAAATCAAACCAAAAACAAAAACAGAAAGTACTGTAGATAGCAGCAGTAACATGTATGGCATGAAGTTGGCGGTTGTATCACTTAATATGAAAACGTGGCTATAATGATAAATTCAAAAAAGTTCAAGACAAAAACAACTGGACTTTATTTATTATACTATGCTTTAGACTATTTTTTTCCTTCCTTGCACTTTTTAGAATTTACCATGTCCTGGATGACTGAGAATCTTCACTCGCTATTATCGACTCAAACGGCCTGCCATACCCCACATTCTGCTCTGCTTCGAACCTTGAAAACAGCTGCCAACTCGGCGAATTAGACCATTAAAGTGCATTTATTAAGCAAATGATAGACTCAGACACACCTCCTCTGCTACAATTTCGAGCTAACAAATATTGTTTATGTGATTTTCTTGTTATATTTCAGAGAAACGAGCCGTTCCGCCATCTTTTTTTTTTTTTTCTAAAAGCCTCTCGGCTGTTGCCTGAAGTCAGTCTCTGAAACGGTCTTTCCGCAGTCCAAAAAAGCTAAGAACAGTTGCATTGTAGCGTGTGAAGAAGGAGAAACACACCACAACATGACTCACTGGAAATATGCTTAAAGTTAGAAAACACTCACCTGCGCAGACACCTCTTGAAAAATCTTTTCATTGCACGTCACTCCATCCAGCTCCCTGGATATTTTCATCGGCCAGCAAATACAGAAAAGCCTGAACCTCCGCGTTTGACCACGGTTGTGACATAATTATTAGCCTGTGTTAATTCTCAAAAATGTGCTCCTCCAACTTGTTGTTCTAGAGTTTGGCGGGATGGCAGACAGTTTGCATTTCCTGGAAGACTGAATCTTCTTCTTCTTCTTGGCGGATTGCAAACAACGTTCAGGTGCTTACCGCCACCTACTGGAGAAGACTGAATCTCCGCCCTCCGACCTAGGACTACGCCCCCTGACCAATCAGTGACCACACTGTGCTGATGTCATAACTGGACCCAACAAGAACTGGTCCTTTGTACCTCAGTGAGGCAGGCACCAAAATAGGACCGGTTTCACGTGAACAGGACCCTGTGGGTACACCCCATAACTAGTTGTTAACTAGTTATGAACGAGCCCGAACGAGCGCGAACAGGACCTGTTGATAAGAGGCATAAGGAGACCAACGCCCAACTGGAGCGCCCCCTGGGGCTTCTTGAGCTCCACACAGCCCTCCAGAGCATGCAAGGCCAGAAGGCACCCGGCATAGATGGACTCACTGTGGAATTTTATAAAGCCTACTGGGACATTTTAGCAGAAGATCTGCTGGGTGTCTTCAACGACAGTCTGAACACTGGCTCACTCCCACTGTCATGCCGCAGGGCAGTCATTACTCTCCTGCCAAAAAAAGGGAACCTGCAGGAGATGAAGAACTGGCGCCCGGTGTCCCTACTCTGCACCGACTACAAAATCCTCTCCAAGGTCCTAGCTACTAGGATGAGAGAAGCTATGGAGCAGGTCATCCATCGGGACCAGACTTGTTGCGTCCCCAGTAGGTCCATGGTAGATAACATCTACCTGATTCGAGACGTTTTGGAAGTCTCCAGTTCATTAGGTCTGAACACAGCCTTGGTCTCACTTGACCAAGAAAAGGCTTTTGACCGTGTTGAACACGACTTCCTCTGGGAAACCATGAGAGAGTTCGGGTTCAGCGCTGGTTTTGTAGCCAAGATCAAGGTGCTGTACAGTGATGTTGAGAATGTGCTGAAGATTAATGGTAGCCTGTGTGCTCCTTTTAGAGTGTGTAGAGGTGTTCGGCAGGGCTGCGCACTCTCAGGGATGCTCTACGCACTCTCCCTGGAACCCCTCCTCCAAAAGATCCGATCAAGCGTCCATGGTTTTACTTTACCCGGTTCTGACAACAACATAGTTTTATCCGCATATGCTGACGATGTTGTTGTTTTTATAAAAAACCAACAGGATGTAGACATTTTAAGGAAGGTTACCGAGAGTTTTTCCATTCTGTCTGCTGCGAGGGTGAACTGGGGAAAGAGCACAGCCTTCGCCGTGGGTGAGTGGCCTGAAGGGCTCCCAGTTCTCCCTCAAAGCCTCCTGTGGATGAGAGACGGTTTCAAATACCTCGGTATTTACCTAGGGGAAAAGAATATGATAAAGAAAAACTGGGAAAATGTCGAAGAAAAGTTTAGACAAAAAATAAAAAAATGGAAATGGCTGCACTCCCAGATGTCCTACAGAGGCAGAGTGCTAGTTTTAAACAACCTGGTCGCATCACAGCTGTGGCACAAACTAGCCGTTCTAGATCCACCTCCAGACCTGCTGGTAAAACTGCAGTCTGAGATGGTGGAGTTCTTCTGGAACGGTCGACATTGGGTGCCACAGTCGGTTTTGTTTTTACCAAGAGAGGAGGGGGGACAAGGCCTTGTCCACCTGGCCAGCAGAACGGCCGCTTTTAGAATGCAGTTCCTCCAAAAATACCTGGCAGGACCTGCTGACACAGTGTGGAGAGACGTGGCCAGCTGCATCCTCAGACGCGTGAGCGGGTTGGGGCTGGATGCTGCTCTGTTTCTGACCGATGTTGGCCGTTTACAGTTAAAGGGGTTACCCCAGTTTTATCAGAGTGTTTTTAAACTGTGCTCCTTTTTTAAACTCAACAGAACAAACACGAATAATTCTCTGCATTGGCTTTTAGAAGAACCTTTAGTCTGTGGAGCGAGATTGGATGTCTCTGACAGCACCGTGCCGGGGCTGTCGACGGCGCTTTGCAGGTCTGGGACGGTGACCCTGAGGCGGCTGGTGGAGACGGCTGGACCAGATTTCTCCAGCGTCCAAGAGGTGGCCTCGTTGCTCGGAGTCCGGTCTGCCAGACTGGTGCAGCGCTTCATAGACTTGTTGAAGGAGAGGTTGACAGCTGGGGAGAAGTGTCTCCTGCAGCTGTGGTCCACAGAGGGTCGTCCGCCTGATCCAACAGACCCGTTTCCGGAGACCCACCTGGATCCTGACCTCGGGGACAGCAGCGGTCCCCTGCTTCGTACCACAGGCCCAAAGGTGGACTTGTGCGGATCAGGTTCAAAAGTCCTGTACCGGACCTGTGTCAAGGTGCTGAACAAGAGGACTCTGCACAACAGGGCTGTCAGTGTCTGGGACAACAAGTTCGGAGAACAGAAGCCCCAGTGGAGAACACTCTATAAACTTCCGATAAAAAAACGGACTGGTGACCTTCAATGGAGGGTCCTTCATGGCGCCATTGCAACGAACTCTTTTTTATCTATCATCAGTCCTGGAGTTTTAAACGAGTGTCCTTTTTGCAGTTTATCAGAGAATGTTTTTCACGTTTTTATAGATTGTGCACGACTAACAGTTTTTTTTAATCTCTTAATACAGATTTTTAACCTTTTTGACACACTTTTTACCCATTCAGTTTTCATTAATGGTGTATTTTACAGCAGAGCCACTAAAGACAAGTCCCAACTTTTAAATTTTTTAATCGCTGAGGCAAAGATGGCAATTTATTTGTCTCGCAGGGACAGACTGCAGGATGGACCTCACCTTGATGCTGTGTCTCTGTGGAGGTGCAACGTCAAGGCCAGGCTGGCCTTGGAGTTTCACTTCCACAGAGACACTGGGGATTTAAAAATGTTTATGAAACTGTGGGGATTTAAAAACATCTTATGTACCATTTCTGATCAGAAAGAACTAAACTACAACGAGCTTTTAATGTAAACAACTAATTTTAAGCTTGTCCTGATCATGTTTTTAATACTGTGTGAATAAAGTTTTGTTAAAAATCAAAAAATCTTTTGGGATGTTTTTTTCCTGCCAGTTGGGGGCAGGATGTGGGTGGGTATGTGCTGTTTGTCATGGGGTTTTGTCTTGTTTTGTTTGTAGCTGCTCCACAATAATTCTGGTTTTCTCCCCTTCATGTCTCCTTTTGGTCTCAGTACTTCATCTATTTTCTTTTAATATCATTCATGGTACGTTAAGTCAGTATGCCTCGGCCACTTAGTCTCATTTCCTGGAATGTCCAGGGACTAGGTCATGTAATTAAGAGGAAGAAAATTTTGACTTTAAAAAAAAAAAAAAAGTTGATATTGCACTCCTCCAGGAGACTAGGCTATCTGATATGGAACATCTGAAACTAAAAAGAGATTGGGTGGGCAATGTTTATTTTTCTTCTCACCCGCAGAACAAAAAGGGCTCAGCCATCCTCATTAATAAGAAACTCCCCTTCACTTTGGTGTGTGAGGAAAGAGACTTGGAAGGTAGATTTATTCTGATTATAATAATAATAATAATAATAATAATAATAATAATAATAATAATAATAATAATGAATTCAATTTATAACGCACTTTTCATTAATGAAAATCTCAAAGTGCTAAAAGGTGCAACAGAATTAAATGTCAATAAAACATGATTAAGGGTTTAATTGGTGGCCAATCTATAACCATACTTTTTTTTCCCCCATTTATAGATGGCCTCCCTTCTCACCTTATAGCCATCCTCTCACTCCAATATGTATTTTTTTTTGAAAGAAAGAAAAGAGAAAGTAAGACAACAAAACAACAATTATCCACAAAAAGAGCACAAGGCAAACACACCCAACCTCCGTCCGCAATCCTGCAAAGCACATGACAGAACACAGCAACGAAACATACATGCATAAAGACTAATAATATTCATGACCTTGCAGTAGATTTCTATAAATACACATACCCATACCTACAAATATATATACAGTATACATACATATACATTTATATTCATTCATATACCCATCTACATATCTGCATATATCTACATATACATCCCTGCATCCATTTGTGTGTGGTTGTGAGCATGCATAAGTGAATAAGGTTCCTCCAATAGAACATTTAGTAGCGACTGTGAAGCATCAGAGATCCGTCCCCCCAAAGCCCGAGGCAGACGAAGGGGCGATCAAAGCCCAAGACCCCAGGAAGGACCCGGAGCCCAGAGTCCCCAGGGCCACCCGAACAGGACGAGCCACCCGCCCACTCCCCAGATCCGACCAAGGGGAAGAACCGGACGAATCCCACCAGCGACCACACACAATGACCCCCCGGGGACAAACGCGACAAATTCACAGGCCCCCGCCGGAGCCCGCTGCACCAACGTAGCCCCAGGGCCGGTCACCGAGGCCCGGGCACCGGGGTCGCCCACCCCTCAGGCCCAGACCCGACAGGACCAGAGGACACGAGCCCCACCAGGCAGCCACCAGGCCGAGCAGTCAGTACCTCACTGATTTTTTTCAAGTTACCATTCCCACAACCTGCATATACAGGCAGATGGAGGGTTTTTCCAAGTCCTCTTTTTTGCTCCATGATGGGGGACAAAAAGGGGCAAAAGCATTCTGAATAATAAAGGTTAATTTTCATTTTAGGATTTTCAGAATTACAACCTGTTTTGTCTTGAAATTTATTGGCACCATCTAAAAATATAGTTGTGGTGTTTTTTAAATTTTTTTATTTGAGGGCTCTGTCAAGCTTGGAATTTGATGCCTACTTGATCTGGCAAGAAAATGCCTCGTGGATACGAACTATGAACAGATCAACATATTAACAGTCCATTAATGCTGCTGAAAATGTCTCAAGCTGCCAGCTGCTTGTAAGACACTGTTTTGCCTTGAGCAATATATACTGTATATTTGCAGTGGCAGGTAATTCAGAGATAATGCACAACCCATTTTGAGAGACATTACAGCATTGGATTGTGTTCACATAGATTATCTGACATTTTCTGTTTGTTTAGATCATGTTGTGACAAACCCATTTAGACACTCCCTGCTGCTATAACAACATTTTAATGTACCATGATTATCTAAGATGTATGCATCCATGGTTATTTGTATCTCGTTAAGTTTCTTTACTCAAGTGTGCTTGAACTTTTGGTGTAGTTACTGCATATACTGTAGTACCAATATAGCATAATATTATCATAATGTTGTGCTTTATTTTAGGCTATTAGG
>JBBPBX010106085.1:0-11491 GCA_038048925.1 Garcialebias charrua | reverse complement strand
TAACAGAGAGGACTGAGCCTCTGATAATACAAAACTCCTAGACAAATTCATCACATTATTAGCCCCCACCCGTGTAATTCGACTAAGGGGGACTTTTAATTTACTTTTTTATTGACTTTCATCCCTCCCATCTGTTGTTTACCCCTCTGAGGGTCCGGGCCCCCCAAGGGGGTCTCCGGAGGGGCCCCAGTACCTGCTGTAACTTTGGTCCCTCCCACCTGTTGTTTACCCCTGTGGGGGGCCGAGTCCACCAACTGGGTCTCTGGAGGGGCTTTAGGGCCCGCTATTGTTGCCGGCCTTCCCATCTGTTGTTTACCCTTATGGGGTGCTGGACCTCCCAAGGGGGTCTCTACAGGGGCAGTGGTGCCCGTGACCGTAGATCTTAGTCTTCGCGGTGAGGTCAGAGGTGCTTCTTTCAGTCCTGGTGTAGCAGGTCCCGCTCTTGCTCTCTGGTCCTCCAAGTAGGCAGCACAAACCAGATCTAGAAATTCAGTGCTGGACCTGCTGGCCTCTGATCCCACAGAAAGGTCTCCCAACAGGTCTGATGTAGTAGGAGGATTCCTTAGGTCTCTCTCCAGAGAGATCTCCACGATCTCTTCGTCCGTGACCTCTTCCATCCGGTCCTTTAGAGGGGGTGCTGATCCCAAGGTTGCGTTCTCATCCCCCTGGGTGGGCAACAGGGGGGGCACCTGGGCTGCAGTCGGGACCGAGGGTCTCAGGCCAGGGTCTCCTCCTGCAGTTTCCCCACAATAGGTTTTGTTCTGATTCTGTGGACGTTGGGGAAGTGGTGCAAAAACTCTTGTTCCTCTGGTTGGATTAGGTGACGAACCGCTCTGTAGCTGGGGTGGTAAGGGAAAGTCAGAAGGGCCGACAGGAGCCGGTGAAGAGTGCCCCAACCCTCTGGGTCGCTGGTCTCCTGGTATTGGAGGACCATGGGGGTCCGAGAATTCCTTCATCAGCAAGTTCGCTGGTACCGTACCTCTTGTTCCCTCTGGTTTGTTTATTGATGGTCCCCTCAGTGGTGGTGGTGGTACTGGAAAAGCAGTCGAACAACCAGGAATTGGCGAAGAGTGGTTAGGGGACGATCCACGGGTTACTGGTTGTGGGCCCGTGGAGACCCGAGGTTGAGATGATAGGGACCTCGTCACCCCGGATCGCTGGCCCGGTCTTCCTGGTGGCTCGGGCAGGTCAGTGGGAGGGTCAGACGAGAAGCCCTCTATCAGCAGATTCTCTGCTTGATTCAAAGTAGTCTGGAGTAGCCGTCTGCCCAAGTTCCTCTTGGACCATTTCACTGCAATTTCAAACGGAGCCCAAATATTGCCCTCAAATTCTCCAGTCAGTTCCATTTGAATATTGTGAATGATCTCTTCATAATGGTCCCTCAGAACCACCGCCGTGGTATATGACCAATTTTCTGCGTTGGCCCAAATCCAATCCTGCGTTTTAGGGCAGTTCATGGCTGGTTTGATGACCTCTGCCAGATGAACTTTGAGTCTCATCAGAGAAGGCGGCACTCCAGATGTGATATTCTTTAAGTGATGTATTGCCTTAATAAGTTTAAAGAGCAGCCTAACCCTGGAACTGAAGGCTGGGTCAGGGGGCTCAGGTTCACGGGGTCTCTGTTCATCCTTTCAGTGGTGGTGGTGGTACTGGAAAAGCAGTCGAACAACCAGGAATTGGCGAAGAGTGGTTAGGGGACGATCCACGGGTTACTGGTTGTGGGCCCGTGGAGACCCGAGGTTGAGATGATAGGGACCTCTTTCAGTGGTGGTGGTGGTACTGGGCCCAAAAGTGTTGACCTTTTCCAGAGGTCAGTCAAGAACTATTGTTTGTTCCAGAAAGCAGTGTTGACGAGCAATTCCTTTTCCTTGTCCTCTGGCCATATTGTCAGGTAAGTTGGACAACCTTATCTCTGTCAAATCTGTCTCAATTGTTGTATTTAACTAGTCAAAGTCTTCTACACAACAAAGTGAAATTGTGAGGTAGTAAAATTGTTGATGTTGTGGTTTAAGTTTTGGAAAAATCTTTGCATTTGTACAAGAGGTGCAAACCACTAAGTGAAAGGAAACAGTACACAACTGGCAAACTCCTGCGTTTGGAAAAACACAACCGGATGGTTGACTAAAATTGAGGAAACTGATCACCGCAAGACTTTCACAAACATGTGAAGTCACACTAAGTACACAGATGGCTTGTGCAATGAGGTTCCATGGTGTAGCGGGCATCACGTCTGCTTCACACGCAGAAGGTCCTGGGTTCAAGTCCCAGTGGAACCAAAAGTTGTCCATCTCTTCTATTGTTTTAATAGAATTAGTTTTGACCAGCAGATTGTTATCAATGAACCTCATATCATACTACAAAGGAAGTTGTACCCCTTTTCCTGCTTAAATTTGTCTTGTTTAAAAAAAGAAACATTACTTAAACCTTTCCAAAAAAAACCTAATAAAATTGTGAGTTATTAATTTGTTGATGCTGCGGATTTTGGTTTTTGAAAAATCTTTGAAACTGTACGAGTGCTACTATACACAAAATAAAAAGTATCAGTCCACAGCAAGCAAACAGCTTCCTTTCGATGCATAACTGGATGAGTGTAAATAAGGAAATAATGGAATCTGCAAAACTTTTTTGCACATTAAAAGCCACATTGACGTACACAGGTGTCTGTCATTGCATGGTTCCATGGTGTAGCGGGCATCACGTCTGCTTAACATGCAGAAGGTCCTGGGTTCAAACCCCAGTGGAACCATCATTCAGTAATGGTTGTACGTTCCTCACTAACAAAAACCTGTAACAATCATTCGAGTTGCTTCATCTTACATTGTATAAGTGACAATATTTTACAGCGGTAATCTGTTGTTTGTTGTGGAAGTTACTAAGTTGTGTATCTTTGCAAAACACTATGAAATTACATGACCATTTCAAAGATTGTATTCAAGGTTTACTTTAAGAAAATGATTTAAAGACCGTGTAAAGTGAATTTCAATATTTTCTTCAATAAACATTATAAATGTCATAATTGTAATCTTGTAAATGAGTAAAAAGTCTCAAAATTGTAGCTCAATTAATTTTGGAGTTATAGAGCAAACTGTGTATAAAGATATTTCTGTTTCAGGGTTTTTTAGGCGTGTTTTAAATGTGACCGAGTTTCGTCACGCGGTCTTCTTAAGTATAGCCGCATCCCCTGCAGCTCCAGCCGTATAAATTCGCCTCGGTGGAGCCGTTCACTCGCAAATCGCAGATAGCATCAGATAGCAATAGCATAGATATTTTGTTCATTGTTAGCTAGCTAATCAATTATGCCTCGTTCGTGCATCTTCCCTGCATGTCGCAATGGTCGGGGCACCCGCACAAATCATAACGTGTTTTTATAACGCGTGGTTTTATATCAAGTATCTGTAATGCCAGGATAGGTCAATGGAAAAAGCACTTGCCTTCCATCCCAAACATTATTGGTTCAATTCCCGCATGGTACAACTTTTTTTTTTTTTTATTCATTCCAGATTAAAAACACACAAGAAAACTATTTACAAAAACAGCGTAACTCTTGGAAAAAGTAGCTGCTGTTACAGCCAGAACTCAGATAAAAACAGAGCAGGTTTACTGGCTCTGCTCCTGTCTGCCTCTCCACACACAGCTCAGCTGCAGGCCGCAGTACTGCGCTGAAACCACGCCCACGCGCTGACACGCCCCCAGCGTTCCAGACCAAGGGAAAATTATGTTTTTTCATTATTTTTGAGACTTAATTTTATAAGGTAAACAATGTTTTTAATCAGTCAGATTTATATGGGTGATTAATAACACATATTTATGCCGTGTGACAAACTAAAACCACACATTGAAATTTACTTTACACGGTCTTTAACATAGGTTGACTTAAAAGATGTCTACAGTAATTTTCAGACCCTGATTTTGACTTGTATTGACTGTAGGAGCTTCAGTATGTCGAAAGGAAGTCCAAACTACCTTGCTTAGAAAGCTTCATTGTAAGAAAAAAAAAAAGAAGATAACCAAGGAAGTATCTGTGGACTTCCAAATATGGGTACTTTACCACAGTCGAAATGTAGGAAGTCATAAAGAAGATAGGAACATGGTGTGTTTGATAAGTTACCTCTGATTGAGCTTCGTTGATTCCAAAGTGTAGCAGTCACCAGGTCTAATTCACATGTAGGTCCTGGGTACAACCCCAAGTGCAACCAACCAGGACCAATATTTTCCAGAGGTCAGTCAAGAACTATTGTTTGTTCCAGAAAGCAGTGTTGACGAGCAATTCCTTTTCCTTGTCCTCTGGCCATATTGTCAGGCAAGTTGGACAACCTTATCTCTGTCAAATCTGTCTCAATTGTTGTATTCAACTAGTCATAGTCTTCTACACAACAAAGTGAAATTGTGAGGTAGTAAAATTGTTGATGTTGTGGTTTAAGTTTTGGAAAAATCTTTGCATTTGTACAAGAGGTGCAAACCACTAAGTGAAAGGAAACAGTACGCAACTGGCAAACTCCTGCGTTTGGAAAAACACAACCGGATGGTTGACTAAAATTGAGGAAACTGATCACCGCAAGACTTTCACAAACATGTGAAGTCACACTAAGTACACAGATGGCATGTGCAATGAGGTTCCATGGTGTAGCGGGCATCACGTCTGCTTCACACGCAGAATGTCCTGGGTTCAAGTCCCAGTGGAACCAAAAGTTGTCCATCTCTTCTATTGTTTTAATATAATTAGTTTTGACCAGCAGATTGTTATCATTGAACCTCATATCATACTACAAAGGAAGTTGTACCCCTTTTCCTGCTTAAATTTGTCTGGTTAAAAAAAGAAACATTACTTAAACCTTTCCAAAAAACCTAATAAAATTGTGAGTTATTAATTTGTTGATGCTGCGGATTTTGGTTTTTGAAAAATCCTTGAAACTGTACGAGTGCTACTATACACAAAATAAAAAGTATCAGACCATAGCAAGCAAAAAGCTTCCTTTCGATGCATAACTGGATGAGTGTAAACAAGGAAATAATGGAATCTGCAAAACTTTTTTGCACATTAAAAGCCACATTGACATACACAGGTGTCTGTCATTGCATGGTTCCATGGTGTAGCGGGCATCACGTCTGCTTTACACGCAGAAGGTCCTGGGTTCAAACCCCAGTGGAACCATCATTCAGTAATGGTTGTACGTTCTTCACTAACAAAAACCAGAAACAATCATTCGAGTTGCTTCATCTTACATTGTAGAAGTGACAATATTTTACTGCGGTAATCTGTTGTTTGTTGTGGAAGTTACTAAGTTGTGTATCTTTATAAAACACTATGAAGTTACATGACCTTTTCAAAGATTGTATTCAAGGTTTACTTTAAGAAAATGTTTTAACATAGGTTGACTTAAAAGATGTCTACAGTCATTTTCAGACCCTGATTTTGACTTGTATTGACTGTAGGAGCTTCAGTATGTCGAAAGGAATTCCAAACTACCTTGCTTAGAAAGCTTCATTGTAAGAAAAAAAAAGAAGATAACCAAAAAAGTATCTGTGGACTTCCGAATATGGGTACTTTACCACAGTCGAAAAGTAGGAAGTCATAAAGAAGACAGGAACAAGGTGTGTTTGATAAGTTACCTCTGATTGAGCTTCGATGATTCCAAAGTGTAGCAGTCACCAGGTCTAATTCACATGTAGGTCCTGGGTACAACCCCACGTGCAACCAACCAGGACTTATGTTTTCCAGAGGTCAGTCAAGAACTATTGTTTGTTCCAGAAAGCAGTGTTGACGAGCAATTCCTTTTCCTTGTCCTCTGGCCATATTGTCAGGTAAGTTGGACAACCTTATCTCTGTCAAATCTGTCTCAATTGTTGTATTTAACTAGTCAAAGTCTTCTACACAACAAAGTGAAATTGTGAGGTAGTAAAATTGTTGATGTTGTGGTTTAAGTTTTGGAAAAATCTTTGCATTTGTACAAGAGGTGCAAACCACTAAGTGAAAGGAAACAGTACACAACTGGCAAACTCCTGCGTTTGGAAAAACACAACCGGATGGTTGACTAAAATTGAGGAAACTGATCACCGCAAGACTTTCACAAACATGTGAAGTCACACTAAGTACACAGATGGCTTGTGCAATGAGGTTCCATGGTGTAGCGGGCATCACGTCTGCTTCACACGCAGAAGGTCCTGGGTTCAAGTCCCAGTGGAACCAAAAGTTGTCCATCTCTTCTATTGTTTTAATAGAATTAGTTTTGACCAGCAGATTGTTATCATTGAACCTCATATCATACTACAAAGGAAGTTGTACCCCTTTTCCTGCTTAAATTTGTCTTGTTTAAAAAAAGAAACATTACTTAAACCTTTCCAAAAAAAACCTAATAAAATTGTGAGTTATTAATTTGTTGATGCTGCGGATTTTGGTTTTTGAAAAATCTTTGAAACTGTACGAGTGCTACTATACACAAAATAAAAAGTATCAGTCCACAGCAAGCAAACAGCTTCCTTTCGATGCATAACTGGATGAGTGTAAATAAGGAAATAATGGAATCTGCAAAACTTTTTTGCACATTAAAAGCCACATTGACGTACACAGGTGTCTGTCATTGCATGGTTCCATGGTGTAGCGGGCATCACGTCTGCTTAACATGCAGAAGGTCCTGGGTTCAAACCCCAGTGGAACCATCATTCAGTAATGGTTGTACGTTCCTCACTAACAAAAACCTGTAACAATCATTCGAGTTGCTTCATCTTACATTGTATAAGTGACAATATTTTACAGCGGTAATCTGTTGTTTGTTGTGGAAGTTACTAAGTTGTGTATCTTTGCAAAACACTATGAAATTACATGACCATTTCAAAGATTGTATTCAAGGTTTACTTTAAGAAAATGATTTAAAGACCGTGTAAAGTGAATTTCAATATTTTCTTCAATAAACATTATAAATGTCATAATTGTAATCTTGTAAATGAGTAAAAAGTCTCAAAATTGTAGCTCAATTAATTTTGGAGTTATAGAGCAAACTGTGTATAAAGATATTTCTGTTTCAGGGTTTTTTAGGCGTGTTTTAAATGTGACCGAGTTTCGTCACGCGGTCTTCTTAAGTATAGCCGCATCCCCTGCAGCTCCAGCCGTATAAATTCGCCTCGGTGGAGCCGTTCACTCGCAAATCGCAGATAGCATCAGATAGCAATAGCATAGATATTTTGTTCATTGTTAGCTAGCTAATCAATTATGCCTCGTTCGTGCATCTTCCCTGCATGTCGCAATGGTCAGGGCACCCGCACAAATCATAACGTGTTTTTATAACGCGTGGTTTTATATCAAGTATCTGTAATGCCAGGATAGGTCAATGGAAAAAGCACTTGCCTTCCATCCCAAACATTATTGGTTCAATTCCCGCATGGTACAACTTTTTTTTTTTTTTTATTCATTCCAGATTAAAAACACACAAGAAAACTATTTACAAAAACAGCGTAACTCTTGGAAAAAGTAGCTGCTGTTACAGCCAGAACTCAGATAAAAACAGAGCAGGTTTACTGGCTCTGCTCCTGTCTGCCTCTCCACACACAGCTCAGCTGCAGGCCGCAGTACTGCGCTGAAACCACGCCCACGCGCTGACACGCCCCCAGCGTTCCAGACCAAGGGAAAATTATGTTTTTTCATTATTTTTGAGACTTAATTTTATAAGGTAAACAATGTTTTTAATCAGTCAGATTTATATGGGTGATTAATAACACATATTTATGCCGTGTGACAAACTAAAACCACACATTGAAATTTACTTTACACGGTCTTTAACATAGGTTGACTTAAAAGATGTCTACAGTAATTTTCAGACCCTGATTTTGACTTGTATTGACTGTAGGAGCTTCAGTATGTCGAAAGGAAGTCCAAACTACCTTGCTTAGAAAGCTTCATTGTAAGAAAAAAAAAAAAAGAAGATAACCAAGGAAGTATCTGTGGACTTCCAAATATGGGTACTTTACCACAGTCGAAATGTAGGAAGTCATAAAGAAGATAGGAACATGGTGTGTTTGATAAGTTACCTCTGATTGAGCTTCGTTGATTCCAAAGTGTAGCAGTCACCAGGGGCCTCATGTATCAACCGTGCGTGCGCACAAAAACATTGCGCACGTCACTTTCCACGCAAAACCCCGTATGTATCAAAACTGAACTGAACGTGAATATATGCGCATCCAGGTACATATCCACGCAAGCTCCCGAGCAGGCGTACGCACGTTTCTGTGGTTCTTGTTCCTTTGGCGACACTTACAGGTGTTTCAGAGAAACTGAAGCCCCACAGTCTGTGGTTGACTTTAAGAGCGGCTTGAAGACCTTTCTTTTCAACCGAGCATACTTTACTCCTCATGATTCTACTTTTGATCTTAGCTGATACTGTTGTTGATTTTAATTGTTTTATTATTTGTCTTATTGACATTCAAATATGTTGCACCTTGTAGCACTTTGAGATTTCCATTAATGAAAAGTGCGTTATAAATTGAATTCATTATTATTATTATTATTATTATTATTATTATTATTATTATTAACTGTTCATGATGTGAAAATGATTAATATTCCCTCCAAACACACGATTAACAAGTATTACATCCACATGACGCAGTGAAATAAAGGACGCGCAAAGTTGTGCCAAAAATAAATTTAACAGGAACGGATTCATTCAGCCTTACTGGAGAATATAATAAATAGTGTAACACGCAGAGCATTTATTTAGAAACAGATATAATTTTCTGATCTAGGATATGGCTTATCAGCCGTTTTCAGAAATAATCATTTTTCAGTTTGGCACTGCTGCTGCGCTCTGGGGAGCCGTGCATCACGCGTGCATACAGAAGCAGCGGTCAAACTGTTCCACAGAGGGAGCTGCAGGTCGATCGGGACTGTGCAGTCCAGTCCACACAAAGCCGGATCATGTCCAATGGAATGTCTCATCCATATGATTCCAAAGGCTGAGTGGTCGCGCTTGGAGCGCGCCGCGCGCACCCTCACCGGTGTCGACACGGCAGCTGGAGGTGTTTCATTATCTGCGTTTATTGTAGATTTCTCCAAAATGACACGTGAAAGTACACCTTATATAACTTGTAGGAGAGCAAAAGCTTCACAGACAGACTGCGCACAGGGCTGCGGAGGGCGCAGCGTCTGGAGACGCCAACATCACGTGATGTCATGAAATGTCTCCACCAAGACGCACAGACCCGTTTCTTCATATCAGCTACATAAACAAAGATCTATGTTCTAGCAAACATCCAAGTAAGTTCCTCTGTGTTTACAGTAATAATGGTAATAAACTCGTGCGCAAAGTTAATATTTCCACACAGAATGAATGAATGAGCCGGTTCGCGCACCACAGCAGGGTGCGCGCGCACACAAATACCGACAATCACTCGTTCTTTGCATGATGAACACATTTTATTACTATTCTTACTTAGGATGTTTGTCCTCACTCATATTATATTAAATTCATTATTTTCCCGAATCTAGAAATCATTTCTGATCGCGCAGGGATCAAACAAACATGTCCTTCACACATGCAGGAAGTAATTTGCATCTGTTTAACATATGTAAATATAGGCGTGTCAGGGGAGGTGTCTCACGTGCGCTCAGTTCCACGTTAATTGTGATGTACAAAAGGAATGTGCGTGGATTCAGGTGTACGCTCAGTTTGATACATCCGGATCTTTTTGTGCGTGCACACATTTCTGGGTTTGACCGTACGTCACTTTTCAGTAGGAAATCCACGCAAGTCTTTGATACATGAGGCCCCTGGTCTAATTCACATGTAGGTCCTGGGTACAACCCCAAGTGCAACCAACCAGGACCAATATTTTCCAGAGGTCAGTCAAGAACTATTGTTTGTTCCAGAAAGCAGTGTTGACGAGCATTCCTTTTCCTTGTCCTCTGGCCATATTGTCAGGCAAGTTGGACAACCTTATCTCTGTCAAATCTGTCTCAATTGTTGTATTCAACTAGTCATAGTCTTCTACACAACAAAGTGAAATTGTGAGGTAGTAAAATTGTTGATGTTGTGGTTTAAGTTTTGGAAAAATCTTTGCATTTGTACAAGAGGTGCAAACAACTAAGTGAAAGGAAACAGTACGCAACTGGCAAACTCCTGCGTTTGGAAAAACACAACCGGATGGTTGACTAAAATTGAGGAAACTGATCACCGCAAGACTTTCACAGACATCCAAAAAACCTAATAAAATTGTGAGTTATTAATTTGTTGATGCTGCGGATTTTGGTTTTTGAAAAATCTTTGAAACTGTACGAGTGCTACTATACACAAAATAAAAAGTATCAGTCCACAGCAAGCAAACAGCTTCCTTTCGATGCATAACTGGATGAGTGTAAATAAGGAAATAATGGAATCTGCAAAACTTTTTTGCACATTAAAAGCCACATTGACGTACACAGGTGTCTGTCATTGCATGGTTCCATGGTGTAGCGGGCATCACGTCTGCTTAACATGCAGAAGGTCCTGGGTTCAAACCCCAGTGGAACCATCATTCAGTAATGGTTGTACGTTCCTCACTAACAAAAACCTGTAACAATCATTCGAGTTGCTTCATCTTACATTGTATAAGTGACAATATTTTACAGCGGTAATCTGTTGTTTGTTGTGGAAGTTACTAAGTTGTGTATCTTTGCAAAACACTATGAAATTACATGACCATTTCAAAGATTGTATTCAAGGTTTACTTTAAGAAAATGATTTAAAGACCGTGTAAAGTGAATTTCAATATTTTCTTCAATAAACATTATAAATGTCATAATTGTAATCTTGTAAATGAGTAAAAAGTCTCAAAATTGTAGCTCAATTAATTTTGGAGTTATAGAGCAAACTGTGTATAAAGATATTTCTGTTTCAGGGTTTTTTAGGCGTGTTTTAAATGTGACCGAGTTTCGTCACGCGGTCTTCTTAAGTATAGCCGCATCCCCTGCAGCTCCAGCCGTATAAATTCGCCTCGGTGGAGCCGTTCACTCGCAAATCGCAGATAGCATCAGATAGCAATAGCATAGATATTTTGTTCATTGTTAGCTAGCTAATCAATTATGCCTCGTTCGTGCATCTTCCCTGCATGTCGCAATGGTCAGGGCACCCGCACAAATCATAACGTGTTTTTATAACGCGTGGTTTTATATCAAGTATCTGTAATGCCAGGATAGGTCAATGGAAAAAGCACTTGCCTTCCATCCCAAACATTATTGGTTCAATTCCCGCATGGTACAACTTTTTTTTATTTTTATTCATTCCAGATTAAAAACACACAAGAAAACTATTTACAAAAACAGCGTAACTCTTGGAAAAAGTAGCTGCTGTTACAGCCAGAACTCAGATAAAAACAGAGCAGGTTTACTGGCTCTGCTCCTGTCTGCCTCTCCACACACAGCTCAGCTGCAGGCCGCAGTACTGCGCTGAAACCACGCCCACGCGCTGACACGCCCCCAGCGTTCCAGACCAAGGGAAAATTATGTTTTTTCATTATTTTTGAG
>JBBPBX010106084.1:0-11491 GCA_038048925.1 Garcialebias charrua | reverse complement strand
TTCATACACACATTCATACACCGGTTGCGGCAGACTGCCATGCAAGGCGCCTTTCCAGTCCTATTGGTAGCAACTTGGGGTTAAGTGTTTTGCCCAGGGACACAACGATACATGGTGTGGGGAACCGGGATTCAAACCTCCAACCTTCCGATCGGGGGACGACTGCCATTACCGCTACGCCACGGCCGCGTAAAGTAAATGAAAAAAAAAAAGTAAAGTTCCCTCGTAAAGTAAATGGTGCACTTTAAGTGTTCATATTTATTTATTTGGATATGTGTATTTTTCATCTTTTAAATTTAATTGGATGATTTCTGATCCTTTACATCTTTCTTCCCCAAGGAAAAGTAATAGAGCAAGATCATAGTAACAGCATTGAATGCATTCACATGTTATCTACATTATAATCTGTATTTCTAAGTGGCCCACATAAAGCTATTTTCTTCTTGAGGCCTAATTGTACATGTGCCATGGCTTGGTTACAATAAGCCAATAAGAGAGAAGGTCATGAAGCACAAACTAGGATATGAAGACTCTTCACTGCATTGAGCCCATAATGTAACTGTTACTGTATTTGGCATTGTTAATGTTAATTCTGAACCTAATGTACATTTTTAATCTAGCTATTTTCATGTAACACAACCTTTTTATTGATGTTTCAGATTACGATCACCTACGACAGTCACTGTAAGAGGTCACTGACATGCCAATCTGACATAGCTGGGATTGTGGAAAATTTGGCAAAGCAGAAGTTTGCCACAGCAGCCAATCTGATATCAAGACATAAAGAATTGATGGACCACTTACAAGCCAGTGTTTTGGAGGTTGTGGAGGCTGAATGTGTGGCCCTCTGTAACAAGGCAAACAATTTCATGCTGTGGAGAGCAAGTGGTCTGGACCTGCAAACATTTTCCTTTCAAGCGTTGCATGATGACCTGAAGCGGCTGTCCCCTTTCTTGTTCAGCATCATCTCCAAAGTTGCTAACAACTCTCTACCTCACATTTGTGCTGCAGCCTCGGTAGCCTTACGGGGAAGAGAACACTGTTTATCTGCCCTTGCATACTATGTGAATTCGGTGTTGCTCTATGGTGGAGCAAAAAAGGCAGCTTTCCAGCGACTGGCCAAGTTGGGCATCTGCACAACACACTCCAATGCAGTTGGAAAACAAAAAGAAATGGCCCAGTACTGCATGCGCCCGGTGATGTGTTTAAAAAAGGACTTGGAGTCATTCCACAAAAAGCAAAGCAAAGACCAGTTGTCATCAGGTTAGTTTGTGTAACCCATTTCTTATGTTAAATTTATGTAAAACTTTGTGTTAGACTTTTTAATTTTTTTATCCAAATGTAATTTTAACTTGAGTCATTTTGTTTTCCCTGAAGACATGGCACAAAGCTCCACCACAGAGACAACTGGGAAGTCTGCAAAGGAGTTTGATGCACCGGACGTCTTCTCATTTAGTACTCTGACTGACGAAGAGATGGCTGATTTGGGTGTAGCTCCATTGGCTGCCCCAGTACATCCAGCATCTAGTGCACCTCCTACATATTCAATCATATTTGACAATCTGGACTTTTACATTCAGACTCATCATCAGTCTATCACTCAAACCAACAAGTCCATACACTGGGTACACCACATGTGTGTCATCAACAGAGTGAACTCACTGCACATGGACAATGTGAAACCGGCAAATTCTTTGGTCGATTACGATCTTGGGCAGTCTCTTCCAGGACCAGATGTTCAAGCTAATATGCGCCGGGAATTTGTTGTGTTGGGAAGCCGTATCCTGACAACTTATCTTGATGCATTCAAGCAACTCTCAAATGTAGTTGTGCACCACATCCCTCACCAGTTCTCTGAAGAAATGGCCCGTCCTTCAACACATGTATGTTATAACACATTATCGGATCAAAATGATAAAATCATGGACTATATTGAAAATATGAAAGTTAAATGAAATGCATGCTGGATTGAGTCAAGTAATTATTATGCACACTAACATTTATTTTTATTTTTCAATTCATATTTATAGTACCCACTAGGACTTTTATTCAAGGATGAGACTCGCACCGCTGACTTAGTGGATGTTCTCCAGCATCTTCAGAGGGAGTAAGTAACAAGCAAGTTTATTAATTGTTTATTCATTTTTACAAACATAGGTTTCATTTATATGAAATAGGGTGTGTTCCAACTATAGGGGGATCACACTCTTAAGCCTCCCTGGTAAGGTCTATTCAGGGGTTCTGGAGAGGAGGGTCCGTCGGATAGTCAAACCTCGGATTCAGGAGGAGCAGTGTGGTTTTCGTCCTGGTCGTGGAACACTAGACCAGCTCTACACCCTCAGCAGGGTCCTGGAGGGTGCGTGGGAGTTTGCCCAACCAGTTTACATGTGCTTTGTGGACTTGGAAAAGGCATTCGACCGCGTCCCTCGGGGGGTTCTGTGGGGGGTACTCCGGGAGTATGGGGTACCAGGCCCTTTGATACGGGCTGTTAGGTCCCTGTACGACCGGTGTCAGAGCTTGGTCCGCATCGCTGGCAGTAAGTCAGGCTCGTTTCCAGTGAGAGTTGGACTCCGCCAAGGTTGCCCTTTGTCACCGATTCTGTTCATAACTTTTATGGACAGAATTTCTAGGCGCAGCCAAGGTGTTGAGAGGATCCGTTTTGGTGGCCTTAGAATCGCTTCTCTGTTTTTTGCAGATGATGTGGTCCTATTGGCTTCATCAGATCGTGATCTACAGCTTTCGCTGGAGCGGTTTGCAGCTGAGTGTGATGCGGCCGGGATGAGGATCAGTTCCTCCAAATCCGAGGCCATGGTCTTGAGCCGGAAAAGGGTAGCATGCCTTCTCCAGGTCGGGGAGGAGGTCCTGCCCCAAGTGGAGGAGTTTAATTATCTCGGGGTCTTGTTCACGAATGAGGGAAAACTGGAGCGTGAGATCGATAGGCGGATAGGTGCAACGTCTGCAGTGAAGCGGGCGCTGTACCGGTCTGTCGTGGTGAAGAGAGAGCTGAGTCAAAAGGCAAAGCTCTCAATTTACCAGATCGATCTACGTTCCCACCCTCATCTATGGTCATGAGCTTTGGGTTATGACCGAAAGAACAAGATCTCGGATACAAGCGGCTGAAATGAGTTTTCTCCGCAGGGTGGCTGGACTCTCCCTTAGAGATAGGGTGAGAAGCTCAGTCATCCGGGAGGGACTCGGAGTAGAGCCGCTGCTTCTCCACATCGAGAGGAGCCAGTTGAGGTGGCTCGGGCATCTGGTTAGGATGCCTCCTGGACGCCTCCCTGGTGAGGTGTTCCGGGCATGTCCCACCGGGAGGAGACCCAGAGGAAGACCCAGGACACGCTGGAGGGACTATGTTTCTCGGCTGGCCTGGGAACGCCTTGGGATTCCCCCAGAGGAGCTGCTCCAAGTGGCTGGGGAGAGGGAAGTCTGGGCCTCCCTACTTAGGCTGCTACCCCCGCGACCCGACCCCGGATAAGCGGATGAAAATGGATGGATGGATGGATGGATGAGGTTTCATTTATATTAACAATTATTTCACTAAATACATTTCAATGTATTTTATATCAATGCTTTTCCTCCCCGATTACTCTAAACACATGTAAGAGACACATTACAGTGTTTCAATTGATAATCAAATACAATTACTTCTTCAGATATGTTCCAAAGTGCCCCGATGGAATTCAGAAGATTTTGGTTGGGGGTGACAGACTTACTGAAGGCAATTGCCGGAATGTCCAGTTGGCCTTTTCTGAAGGAGAGACAGAGGATGAACGTCTAGAGGGCCTTGTTTTCAAGTTTGAAGACTGGCACGCCATCCGTAATCTCTTTGAGGTTTGTGAGCATTTTGTTGAATAAAAGCTCACTCATGCCCTATATTCCTGTTTATGAAACCCACTGTGTTTTAGATAAATGATGGTGTCTGATAATTGTCCTACTGAATGTTTTATATGTGTTGTTATATGCATTACAGATATATCATCAGATCTTTTTTAATGAAACATCTGCAAAAGACCACAGCACAGTCCTTGCCAACATGAATCTGTTGAGGTAAAAGTGAAATACTTAAAAAGACAAAAGTAATTTGTTCACATTCAATCCAGTTTATATTTGTTATGCTAAATTGTCTCTGTTTTTACATGTTTTTAAAGGAGTCTATCCTTTAAGATGATGTTCATCAACCATGAATTTGGTGTGGATGTACAGTATGAACTGTGTGCGTGTGTCCAAGAAAGCTAAGCCACCATGAATTCGGCTGCTTTCCATCGGGGCTGTATGGGTAAAGGTTTTAGACCACTAGCTATTGGAACAAATAACAATCTAACACTATAATAAATTTGTGCAATTTCATAGCTGGAAAATGTTGAAGGATATTAAAATCTATCATTAATTTGCACAAATAACAGAAGTCACCATTTTGAAAATTAATAAAATTGATTCTCAGTTTTAAAGTGATGAATTTTTATCCATAGCAATTGTTTGAATATGTTAAAATGTTACAGATGGGATTTCCATAACTGATTTTTAATTTATAGGTGTACCAATGCTAAAAAAGGTCCGCACACTTCATACAATGCCTACAAACACTTTGTGAAGATTGATACAACAGCACTATTCCTGGCAGCAGCTATGGAATATTTCCATTTGGATGATGTCACAGGTTTGTATCTGTTTAACTGTGTGTATGTATGACATCATTGTCGTTGATACACCGTCGTAAGGAATGTATTTAAAAAATATAATTTCCTTTTACAGCCACTACTGATGTAGTACCAGAACATGTCCTGCAGGGGTCTGAAGAGCAGAAGAGAACCTGGCTCCATGACTCTGTGGCAAAAGTTGTTGACACATTTCTGACATCAGCAGATACACTTGAGCTGTCGGCTGCAGTGACTGAAGCAGCAAGTACACCACAACACACTGGAAAGGAGAAGCTTCCTTGCCGTCAGCCTGGTTGTAGTAGAGTGTACATCAACAAAAAGAGCAGAGAGAACCATGAAAACAAAGTTCACCATCTTGTCATGCCATCTGTGCCACCTGCTGAGACTGCTTCCTTTAGTGTGGCAGACCACAAAAAGCAACACACTGAGGCCAGGCTTTTCTTTGGATTTCTGCTATGGGACATGTTGGATGCAGTAAAAGAGGGAGATGGGGAGCGTTTGATTAGGCTTTATAAGGTGGCACTGCTTATCTTCAAAGCTTACAGGCACACTAAATATGCATATAGCACTTTGCTATTAACAGTCCAAGTCAATGACACTTTGTCCCCTCAGGTTGCACATGATGTAATTTGGAACAGATTCTGGAATGGCAGGGGGGGCAAAGGAAAAAACATTCCACTGGATCTGCACCTTGAGCATCTCAATAACTTCCTAAAATCATTTCTGAGGAACAAAGGCACCAATCTGACAAATGACACAGCTGACAGGGTTAGCAGGTCTGTTGGTGTTTTAAAAACCATGATGGAAACAGCAGACAGAGAGCTGCAGTTATCCCGGCCTGTTGGCACCCACCATGCAGCTGATATGACAAATGACATTTTAACCTTGTTGCAGGTGTTCAGGAAGACGGAAGTCTTCAAATACCAACCAGGAAGACACTTCCTTGCATTCCCCAACTTCAACCGCAACATTCTGTACAGGCTAAATTACGAGGACTTATGTCAGTGGATGCGTGCAAAGCTCAAAGAGTGGAGGGCTGCACCACTTTAATATGTATCTTGTGTTTGTAATGGTACAAGCCTAAAGTTCGATCATATGTGTACTTGGACTAGGGGTTAATTTTGTATGTAAATTCATATTTTACGTCATTGAGATTATATTCATTTCTGTGCAGTAATTACCCTTATAAACAAAAATGTTGCTAAACGTGTTATTCAGTTTCTTTCATGGCCCTGCTACACATCTTGTTGGAAAACATGCGTGATACCGTTCCTGTACACATTATAACGTAGTAACAATGTTATTACTTAAACCCTCTCTCTGAAGGTTACTTTTTTAGATTCAAATCCCAAAAAATGTGAATCATATTGCCACTTTATTTTACTGTCTACACAATTTCAATACTTTATTAATACTGCCTTTACACTGTGTATTTTTTGTTGTGCATTTTTATTATTTCTTAATTTTTGAAAGTTTTTACTGTTACATTGCACTGATAGTTCTCATACTGAAAAGATCTTGTTGCTACTGTGTAGCCTCTTTACCATTAGCCTGTGAAGGACAAGGGTCTGGTTTTAACCAGGCTACTTTACCATGTACCTCATATTATTTATGCACTGACAATGTAACTTTTTTGCGTCATGGTTACTTTAGCATCCTTCTCCCAACTCCACAATCATTTGCATACCTCACAATACTGTACAGTACTCTGAAACGAAGCAATGTAACAGTTGGCCTAAATTTGTCAAAAATAGTTTCATTTGTTGAAGTTTCAGTTACAGTGACCATCTCAAAGCTACTGTCAAGTTTGGTATTTGTTGTGTAACTAGATTAGTATGAACAAGAGTATTTTTTACTGTATGGATGCTATGGTATACTTTTATTTTCTTATGCTTATTAATAAAGTAATATTTTTAATTATATATCTGTTATTTTTACTGCTGTCATTACACAATTTTCAGAAGTCTAATCTTAATTTTTTTTTGTCTTATTCCAAAATGAAGTTACAACAGACTTATTTTTTAAATATCAAGTAGCACATTTATTAACAGTCTTGTTAAGGTAATTGACAATAAATAAATTCAGACAATATGTACAAATGTGTACCATCATGAGTACACACAGAACTAAAAACAGTAATCCCAACATCTAAAAAAGCTAAGTCTGGTCCTCTGGACATTCAAAAAAAAAAAAACAAAGCAAAAAAAAAAATCCCAACAATTTACAGCTCTGACTCTGAGCTAGTGGCATGGCTCCTGGATGCATCATCATCATCATCATCATCAGCTTTGTCGAAGTAATTACCATAATACAAATCTGGCTCAATGAAATTCCCTACCGAATCAGACTGTTGATCAACATCAACATCTTCAAACACATCACTAATGATAGAAAATATTTCTTTAGCATGGTCTAAACAGAATACAGGAAGATTGTCAATTATGTATGACAGGTGAAATATATATTGACAATGATTCAACACAGAGTCCACCAGTTGTTGACTGAAACCAGTGCATGCTTCATGTGAGGTGAAGAGTCTATTTGATGAAGTGATTAGACTGGCCCTGTAACTCTGGAGCAGATCTGCAATCAAAGACCTGTCCTCTGCTGTCACATTCCTAGATCTGCAAATAGCATTTTTTTTCTGAATCTGTTCATAATCTGGGGGGGGTTCAGTGCATGTGCTCGATGTACAAGAGCAGATAGTGTGACAGTAGGTGCAACAGCGATGACCTGGTTCTAGATGGCTGGCTTCAGCTTCAAAATGTGAATACAGCTCTTTTCTGAAACATTTGGTTTTGCCTGCCGTCAGCAGCTGCTTTACCTCTTCCTCCACCTTAAATAAATGTCCTGTGTTGTATATGATGGCATGAGATGGCTGACCATTTCTTCCAGCCCTGCCCACCTGTTGTATTATGGACTCTAAGTCACCAGGAATACCATACATCACCACATGTGAAACATTAGGAAAATTCATTCCCATTCCCAAGGCTGTAGTTGCAACAACTACACGGCAATTACCTTCCCCTCCCAGTGAAGACAACACTCGGTCCTTGTTTTGTGGGAGTGTCTTGCTGTGGAACATACCAATTAGTAGGTTTTCCTTTTTATGATCATGATCACAGTTTACCCAGGCGTAGTCTTGAAGTTCAGCTTTTAAGTATGAAAAAACTCTCCCCACTGTTTTTAACGTTTGGCAATATATAAGTACAGGTTGCATGGTTGACCCCTTGTCCTTTACAAGTTTCACAAGCCAGTCAAAGCAGCTTAGTTCATTGATGTGCACCTTGCACAATCCAAGACGGATGTTTTCCTTGTTGGGGCTGGTGATTATCTGAATGGCATTGTCCATATGAAGAAGTCGAGTGACGCGGTTTCTTGACTTGATGTCAGCAGAAGCAGTCAGTGCCAAGATTGGTGTTCCTGTTAAACAGAGAAAATTACAAAATAAACACATGATCATACAAAAAAAAAAGTTGTGTTGTGTAATACGTCACACTAGTGAAAACTTCATGAGCATCACATTTAGTAATGAACTGTGTCCAGATGACTCTTTAACCATCGCACATAGGTCCATTTTTGCACTTTTTTTTTAAAGTTTTATAAAATTTTACATAAGATCACTATCTCATCATGTGCTATTAGTGTGTTGTGTTAACACAGACAGCATATTTAATTTGATGTGCAAAAAATGCTGATGTTTTATCAGCTTTACTCCTTTTCGAAAACATCTGTTTGACTCTGCAGTCAGCTTTTGAACAATTTATAGTCACTGATTGTAAATCGTCTTTTTATTGCTCAAATACACATGCACAGACATTTATATACCATCCATTTATTTGTGTCAAATTATAAATATACACAGACACTATTTGTTTTGACTGTCTTTGTTGCCGTTGCATATATTTCAGCATTTAGGAGCAAAAATAATTAAAAACAAATGTATTTTCTATCTTTTATTAAAAGACAATTCTCACAATAACAGTTTACATTTCAAGTCGTTCTGCTAGATTTCAAGCACCTAAAATAGAGATAAGTTTGGTCAACTCACCCTCCTTGGTGATAGATCTCAATTCTCCAAGCTTGCTAAAACTCTCTCGAAATGGTGACTCACCCTTGGATGATTCTCCCCTGCAAGTGGACAGCAAAATGTGCAGGTTTTAAATCATACCATGTAGAATAACTAAAAGTGACAATGTTGGGAATGCAAAGGCAGTCTTAATTACATTTTTTTAAATGCTTGCTTACCATTTGTACATAACGTGAACCTCATCCACCACGATGCCAATGATGTTGTTCTGGTACACAGACGAGCTTAGCATCCGTCGCCACTTAGCATTGAGCAGCCAAGACTCAGGGCTCCCGAAGACCAGGCTGAAGCGTCCTTGCAAAATGTCACAGTCTTTGTTCACACCGAGCTGCCCAGCACTTACTCCTAATTTCTGTGCCTCCTTGATTTGATCCTCCATTAGGGCAAGAAGAGGTGAAACGACGATCACGATGGGGTTTGCTTCTTTAGCATTTAGCCTAGCCACCTCCTTCGATATTAACGGAGCCAACTGGAAAATTAGACTTTTGCCAAATCCCGTGGGGAGTAGGGCCACGACGTCTTTGCCAGCAATAAAATTTAATAAACATTCTTCTTGCTCCGACTTTAACATTTCAATATTTGGAAGGCTTCTCAACACAGACCGAATAGCTTCCTTCACTTCTTCCGCCATTGTTAAAAAAAACTACAGATAGATAACTGCGCATGGAATCGACGTCATTCAAAACTCCGCCCCTTCTCTTCTCTGATTGGTCCGAACAAAAATCTACCGGAGAAATCCTTGTGGATGGGGGCAGTCCCAGACTGTGAAGTGAAGGGAAATGAGAATTGAGCGGAGCTGTGCAGGAAGGCGAGGGCCAGGCTAGTTCTGCAGTGGCAGCACTTAAATGGGGGGTTCCGCAGGGGTCCATCCTGGGTCCTCTCCTATTCTCTTTATACCTGCTGCCACTTGGTGCTATTTTCCGGAAACACAACATACCTTTTCACTTCTACGCCGATGACTGTCAAATTTACTTCCCCCTAAGACACAACGGTATATGCTGTATTCAACCTCTGCTCGACTGCCTGGCTGACATCGGGGAATGGATGGCTTTAAATTTCTTAAGTTTCAATGAAAAGAAGTCTGAAACCATGTTGTTTCCTCCCAACGACATGATCACAAACCACTGCATTGACCTTTTCTACTCTAGCCTTGTCAGAAAAACAAAAAGTCACGAATCTGGAGTGATAATGGATTCTTCCATGAAACTCAACAGTCGTGTAAACATGATTGTTCAATCCTGTTTTTTTCCAGCTGAGGCGACTGTCTAAGCTGAAGCCCATATTGTCCAAAAATAACCTGGAGACAGTAATACACGCATTCATTACATCTAGGCTTGATTACTGCAATTTGCTCCTGTTTGGTATCAGTCAAACCACCATTGCACAACTACAAGTGGTCCAGAATGCAGCAGCCCGATTTTGGTCTAGTACAATTATTTTGCTGGATAATCTTCTGGAAAAACACACACAGCATGTTTTACTAAACCGTATTTAATCAACATTTACTGGTACATATTTTTACGCTCTGCTCCATAGCAGATTAGAGCCAGCTTTGGTAAGCCACGGTCAGAGCCCCAAGGTCCCCGCCTTCGGCCGTTGCCCATGGATTCATGCACCCGACTCAGATGGCCCCTCCTACCGGTGGTGGGTAAACAGGAAGGCAAACCCACGTTGCTTATTCGGACTGAGCCCGACCGGGCCCCATGGGTAGAGCCCCGGCCACCAGGCGCTCGCTGACGAGCCCCTTCCCCAGACCTTGCTCTAGGGTGGGGCCCCAGTAACCCAAGTCCGGGAAAGGGACACTGAGTACCTTGTTTGTTTTTGTCCATAAGAGTCTTCTGAAAAAAAAAAAAAACGCCTGAGAAAATAAATTATATCATGATATGCTAATTTCATGACGTAAATACAAGCAGGGCACCCTGTCCCGTCAACAGAACCGAGCACACACTCAAAAACTGTCGGCGCAAACAGTGCACGGCTGTGTCTCTGTCCCTCCCAACCAAAAACTGTCAGTATAAGTGTTGTGCTGTGCAGCTCAGGACAGCTTTCATTTTATTTAGTTTTTTGGGGAGCTGCACCTGCACTTTAGTTTTTGTGGTGGATGTTGTTGATCTATACTGTAATTTGTGCAGACTTTTTCAATCTAAATAACAGAAGGACCATTTTTATTTTTTATATTTTATACTTTGAGACTGAATACTTTATTAAATAAAATAATTTCAGAGAAATTAATCCTTTTTTTGTTTGTTTTAATATACAATAATACTGTAAAGCAACATGTTAACTTCATTTTGTCAAACTGAACTGAATTTAGTCAAATGAATACCTATGATTTTATTTTTTGTTATATCACAAAATTTATCGTTATCATCATAATGCTCTGAAATATCACAATATTATATTTCAGCCATATTGCCCACCTCTATGGTTGCCTTTGTATGTTGCTCCACTCCTCTTATGAAGGAATGAATGAAGTTGCTGGATGTTGTCAGGGACTTGAACACACAGTTGGATAAGCTGGTCCAGAGCATTCCAAACATGATCAATGGGTGACATGTCTGGTGAGTATTGCTGGCCATGAAAAATAGGGATGTTTTCAACTTTCAGGAATTGTGTGACATGGGACTGTGCATTATCATACTGCAACAAGAAGTGATGGTCATGGATGAATGACACAACAGTGGGCCTCAGGATCTCATCACAGCATCTCTGTGCATTAAAATGCCCTCAATAAAATTAA
>JBBPBX010106082.1:0-11491 GCA_038048925.1 Garcialebias charrua | reverse complement strand
TGTTTCTCTTTTGATACAGCTGGGTGTGTCGTTTCAGGGACACGTTGGCTCAAACTTTTGTGCTTCATCTTCTGACTCTCAGCATATTCTATCGAGTGGAAACTTTGAACAAGTTAGATGCGTTCCCACCGCTAGTTGGAACGACTTTCCGGACATTTGGCAGCAAACTGACTGAAACTTGCAGTTTATCGGATCTTAGCTAGCCAAACCACTTCCACACCGCTGAATTACTCTTTCCTCTCTTATACATACTGTATACAGTATCGTGATACATATCGAGATATCGAATTGTCCTGCCCTAATTTAACCCTCAATAAAATATCTGTAATTGAACTAGAATTAAGTGCAATACGATTCGTTTTCTGACATGTTTTCAGTTTGATCTGAATATTTGAACAATTAAACTCTTCTTTGCTCTGAACTATTTTTTTTATTGCACATGTTTCCCAGGAGGAAAGTTAAAAACACTGCAGGTGTGGCAAATTTACCTTTATTGATCTCTTTCTTTTATGTTATTTTAAACTTTGATAATGTGTGTTTGGAGGTTATTGTCACACTGGTTTTAATCGTACTCACTTAAAATAAATGCAATGAGCCATCAACCTGAATGTGCAATACTGAATCAGTTACTGAGTGGGAAAAATTAAAATACAACCAGTTGTAGCAATAAAAACTAAACACTAAAGTGAAGTATTTAAGAAATAGTTTAAATAGTCTAATTGAAAAAGCCCCCTGGATAGGGGTCGAAACGTCTTTTGCAACAAATAAAGTCCAGTTGATCTTGTGTTGAACGCCTTTTTGATTTTATCATGTCCTGGACGACTGAGAATCTTCTCCAGAATATTATTCCAAACATTTTGTTCAAAGTTCCTTTTGCCTTAAATAAACTCATAATCAAAGTCTTATTTTAGATCACTAAAGGGTTAATTTGTGCTCTGGAGACACTCAGTCCTAAATGTACTTATTAATATTATGTGTACTGCTCAGTACTAAATTTATTTATTAATAAAATAATAATAAAGTACTATGTGTTGTCATCATTGTATGTACTCATACCATGATAAAATTAGTTATCTGTATTTAACACTTCACACCTGAGATGCACCCAGGTGGAGAGTGGGCAGCTTTGTAAGCGCCCGGGGAGCAATTAGGGATTGGGTATCTTGCTCAAAGACACCACGACGTGGGAATGACTGGGAATCGAACCTGTGACTTTTGGGTCCTGAGTCGGCTGCCCTACCTCTACCCCATCATGTGTACTTCTCAGTACTAAATGTACTTATTAATAGGGGTGCACCGATTTCAATTTTCTGGCCGATCACCGATTACCGATTTTTAGAAAGTCTGACCTGCCGATTCCGATTTTGGCCGATACCAATTTTCAGGTGTTAAAAGATCAAAATACACCCTAAATTTTCAGGATTTTCCAACCTTTGCTGAGGCAGATAAAATCGGTAAATAAAATCGGCTTCTCATTTAAAGATCGGCCGATCACCGATCTCCCCAAATTAAGGAAATCGGAGCCGATCGATCGGCCGGCCGATTTATCGGTGCATCCCTACTTATTAATATTATGCATACTTCTCTGTTCTAAATGTACTTATTAGCATTGAGTGTACTTAAGTTCTCAGTACTACTAAATGTACTTATTAGTATTGAGAGTACTTCTTGGTACTAAATGTGCTTATTAGTATTAAGTGCACTTCTCAGTAGTAAATGTAGTTATTAGTACTGTATTAGTATTGTGTACTTCTCAGTACTAAATTTACTTATTTAGTACTTAGTGTGCTTCTCTTTACTTAATGTACTTATTAATATTATATGTACTTCACAGTACTAAATGTACTTATTTGTATTAAGTACTGCTCAGTACTAATTGTACTTATTAGTATTAAGTGTACTTCTCAGTACTAAATGTACTTATTAGTATTGAGAGTACTTCTCGGTACTACAACGTAAATGTGCTTATTAGTATTAAGTGTACTTCTTGTCAGTACTAAATGTACTTATTAGTTTTAGTATTAAGTCTACTTCTCAATACGAAATGTACTTATTAGTACTGAGTGTACTTCTCATTACTTAATGTACTTATTTATTATATGTGTACTTCACAGTACTAAATGTACTTAGTATTGACTGTATGTACTAAATGCAATTCCAGGATTAGCATCAGTGTGGTTAAAACTGCTAATCTGGCCTGGATTATTGTTTGTGTCAAGGCTTTAGTCAAGGTAAATGAACTGATGTAACAGAAATTAAATTAAAAGAATAAAAGCTCCAGCCAACATCAAGTTTCTGCATAATTATAACTAGTGTATCTGGCTGTAAGATGTCCTGAGGAGTTCTTTCAAGTGAAGGTTTTCCAACTCCTGCTGTCCGAGTCCCACCCGTCTCCTTCCTGCGGCTGCAGGATGGATGGACAGATGGAGCGGAGGGAGAGAAGGCGACCTTCTTCTCCTCCCTTGTTGCTCCGTTGATGAGAGGCTTGAAGAATCGGCGCATCACATCCTGTCTGCTCCGCTGGTATTAATAACTCACCGAGAGATGGGTTCTGTCAGAGGCGGAGGAGGATTTTGTTGAGGCTGGAAGCCGCTGGATCAAACTCGTGCTCGTCCGGCCCGACCACGGGTTCAACCGCTCCGGTATACAAGTGAATTAGGTCAATTCAATTCTCCACACTTGGACACACGCAGGGCAGTCTGCTGCTGCATGCGTTTGTCAAATGTCGACAGAAGACTGGAGGATGTGACTGAAAGGCTCTCACAGTTTCTGTTTTTGATCTGCTGCTGATACTTGGCCTTGGACTGGTTTTTGTTTTTAACGGTACAGATAAGAACAAGAACAACTTTATTTATGCCACACAAGGGGAATTACAACAGTGGACAAAAGTCATGGACTATATGAAATAGAAATATAATCACACATCATATAAAATCGGTAAAAAGAGGAGTACAATGGTGTTTGACAACTAATGGAAACGGATGCTTCACACATTGTCATACATGTTCATCATTTAATAAATAATACACAGTCCAGTTCGGGCTGTTTACTGATGGATGGGTCATGTGTGGATGGATAAAAATATACTTTAATAATTATTCATGATACTGTGGGATAATGTGGGAGTGAGCAGATTATACGCTAATGATTGATAAGAAATGTGTGTGTATATTTAGTTTTTGTTACCTTTTTAGGACGTTTTCTGGTATAAGCACCTACGTAGTCAGGACTAATAGTGGTTTTGAGTACCAAAGACTAATCCTCATACAGCAGAACGCCATTCTTCGGTTAGGACTTAGGTTTAAGTCAAGTGTGAATTGAGTTTAGGTCAAGGTTAGGGTCATGTAAGTACTAGTAAGGGTTAGGGGTTAGTTTTAGGACTAAGGTGTGAATCGCAGATGGGTTAGGGTTAGGCATGTACTAGTAATGGTTAGGTTTAGGGTAAAGGTCACGGTTAGGCTATAGAAAATGAATTAAAGTCAATATAAAGTCCTCAAAAAGTACGTTTACAAGAACATGCGTGTGTGCGTGTGCACGCCTGCAGAATAAATCAATAAATACAAGCCCATCTTCATAATGAAACAATAAAAATAGTCTTTGAACACACTGAATCATCTGGAGCAGCACAAACATACCAGACTAAAGATATCTGACGCTCTTCTTGGGAAATGATGACCTTCTATAAATCTTCATTACTTCTGTGGCCACATTTATGTACTTTATTGTTATTTTGTGTACAGGGTAATAATACATTGGAAGATTTAGAATAAACAGTAACTCGTTTAACTCCAAGCAGCAGAAACATGAGGTATATTTCATGTTGTGCCTCACTGACCTAATTGCATTTATTTATATATAAAAACCTTCTCTGGTGTTGCAGATACCACATGGTTTGGTTCCTTTCTTCCCACATGTCTTAAGGCTCGCAGCAGTACAGCGTATTGTCATCATGACCTTTTTCCTTTAAAATATTCTTCAGAAAATCTCTGATTATTTCACTATCTGTGTCCTCTACTTTCCCACGTTGGATTTTTCAGTGAGTGCAGAATGTGGTTTTGCATTGCTTTAGTAAAAATGTGTAGTTATTAGGTGCCCCCAAACTTTTTACCGTTAGACCCCAAAAATAACATTTGCTCACCTTTATAGACCTTAACCTTCGCTCTAAAGTGTTATGTTATGCGTGAATTTTACAGACATGAATTTGTGATGCATCACATCAAATCAGGGATGAAGTCATAATACCGTATTTTCCAGCGTCGTCGTTTTTTTTGCATAGACTTGTCAGTCCTGCGACATACGCCAAAATGACTTCTATACGTTTTTCCCCCCCATATTCTTAATGCAATTATTAATGGTTGATTGAGTGCCCGCTTCACTCAGCTAGTGCAGGCGGAAGAACACTGGAGAGCTAGCAGCTCCGGCTGGGATGGATGGATGGATGGATGGTACCATGCCGCCCAGGTGAAATTCATTCATTCATTCAACCTTTATTTATACAGGTTAGTCTCATTGAGCCTCATGACTCATTTACAAGAGAGACCTGTTTTTAACAAATAATGCTGACAACAGTAGACAGTCATAAAAGAAAGCATATGAATTGAAAAAAATAAATGGAAGAAAATTAGATTAAAACTAAAAAACAGGGGCACCACGGTGGCACAACTAGTAGAGCTGCTGCCTCTCAGCGAACAGACCCCTGGTTCAAATCCCAGTCCGGGGACCTTTCGGGGTGGAGTTAGCATGTTCTCTCCGTGCATGTGTGGGTTTTCTCCGGGTACTCCAGTTTCCTCCCACAGACCAAAAACATGCATGTTAGACTGATTGGTAACTCTAAATTGTCCCTAGGTGTGAGTGAGAGTGTGAATGGTTGTTTGTCTCCATGTGTCCCTGTGATGGACTTGCAACCCGTCCAGGGTGTGCCCCACCCCTTGCACAGTGACTGCTGGACATGGGCACTGGCAAAAATATTTACTCGTTTCCACTTATTTTACATTTGAACTCGTATGTTTTTACAGGCTGTGCTGAAAGGAGCTGTAAGAGCTGAGAGAACATGACGTACCCGTCTTCAAGTCCTGTCATTGGTTCTTGATTTAGAAACTTTTAAGAATATTTATTATTTTATTTTTATTTGTAACTCCCCACCCCCAGACAAACACATTTTAAAAAACATTTGAGCGCCTCGGGTCTTTAGTTGTTCTTTCAAAGTGCAGGATTAAAACCCACCATTAGTCAGCTTCTATGGTTCTGCAGAGCTGAGAACAGCAGGAAGTCCTCACAAGTTTTGAAACTTCACTCTGGCTCCTGGTTACATTGTTTTCTTATGTTTGTGTTGTACAGTACATCAGTGCACATGAAGCATCTTGGCTGATCTAGAGATGGAGCTTTGGGATGTAACTAAGTAAACGTTTCTCTCAAATAGATTTTTTTTTCTCTTTTGTTTTCTATTGTTTATTGTTTATTGTTTAAGGAAATTCTACCATTGCTGTTCATCGTTCTTTAGTTTTAGCAGGTCGCTTTCGTAAATGAGCCATGAGGCTCAATAAGATTTACCTGACTAAATAAAGGTTGAATGAATGAAAAAAATAGATTTCCTAGAGGTGAAATGTGCAGAGTTGGTAAGAAAATGACATGAATTTAAAATATTTGCGCAAAAAATGATTATTCTGCTGAAAAACAGTTTTTTTTTTTTTTTACAAAGCGACTCAAGATGATCTGCAGATCACAATTTTTAAACATCTTGCTGTTAATGAGAGACACAAGTTGTGATATCTGTCTTTTTTATTAAACATGTTGGATGTTTTTCTTAGTTTTAACCATTTTGCACATTTGGTTTCCTTTCAATAGAAAAAAAAAATACAATAAAATGAACATTAGCATTCTTTGCAAGCAGATCTCCTGCTGCCTTGCACACTAAAGTTTTGAGCAAAGCTCTTGAGTGCTCAGAGTGAGAGTTGTGGAGGACTCTCCGCTACTTCCATCCCAAGATCTAGCTCAGCATCTAATCAGCTAAACTGTTGTCTGATTCATTAGATATTTTACTAACAGACACATTCACACAGTTATTTACATGATTGCCTACCTTTCATGGTAGTAAGTGCACAATAAAAAAATGAACATGAGGCATTCTCCTCACAGAAAACACAGCTTCTCTCCTAAGTTTCAACAAATCATATCTTATTCAGCCAGGCACAGCAGCTGTGGATGGTTTTCATTCATAGCAGATTAGCCAGTAGCGCTAATCTGATGGTTTCACTGTGAGCCTGGGATCTGAATTACAGGGATTATAAAAGCTGGTGTCAGGAGCTGAACCAGAAACTGGTGGGTGGCCAACAACAATGTTGTAGGGTTCTCTGACTTTCTAAAGCTCCTCTTCATCGTTCCTGGGGTAAAATGAATACCTTCCACTGGAACCAATTCATACACGTGTTCTCATCCACGGTAAATACACAAAACATGACGCAGAGTTACTGAATCAGGCCTCAGCTGTTTCCCCCTGTTTGTCTGAGTTGGGTTTGCAAACGTGTCATCTCTTGCATTTCATGGTAATTCTTTCCCCTAAAGCTGTAATAAAAAATAAAAATAATAATTTCACTGCTGAGTTCATCATGTTCGCTGCAGCTACACTCGTCTCAGCTCGGAGATCTCAGCTCGAACGTTTGCTCCGTCACTGTAGTTGATGCTTCGTGCCAGCAGAGGCCATCATCTGTCTGATCTGTTGGAGCTGGGAGAGAGGAGGGGGTTTATCCTCCCTGACACTCAGTCTGCCCACTTCAGCAGGGGAAGTTAATAATCATACCGGCCAGTATTTATGTCAGCGATTTAGTGATCGTTTTCCATGAAAATTACGAGTAGCTATGACAACTGCTGATCATGTCACAAGCAGACTGCTGCTGTAATTATAACCAGACGGCCTCGTCGGAGTGCAGCTTGTCTGGAATAATGTTTCCTGCTGTGGGAGCTGAACTGGTGCAACTCTGCTGCTCGAGATGGAGCTATAAATTCCTGGCTGTAATGACCAAGCTGTCGATGTTCTCCATTTCCTCAGTAATGGCATCAGTAATACCTGGAATTACATGTAATTGGTTCTAGATAAACATACTCATTTTTCTGTTTGTGTTTTCATCTTCTCTATCGTCTTTGCATCAGCATGTAACCTAATCATGACTGAGGTTAATATCTATATCTTTTTTTTAACAAATACCATTTGATGACTCACATCTGTCCCACCCTCCATAAACAGTTTGGTCAGATGTTCTCTTTGCTTAAGCATCGAGGCTGTTTACAGCCCAGTTATTAAAAATTAGTTTTGTTGGCCCAGATCACACTTCAGACTCTACTTTTTACCTTTAACGATGTAAATCCACTTCCTAACACAGGATCTGTTGCTTGTTGACCTAGCCTGGTTTTTACAATAACTTGAACTCGTCAGAAACTCTTCTACAGGAATTGTTAGCCACCTTGGTTATTGAAGAAGGTGTGTATTGATAATGAATGTTAAAGTGCATGTTTAATGTTAGTTTTAGGGGCAGAAAAATAATATTTAGAGGTTATACATTAGTTATGGTAATCCTCCCTGCTTTCCAAATTAATAGCAAGAGCCTAAGAGCCACAAGGTGTAAAACGCTGAGCCTAAAAAAAACGTGCGGTTTTGGAGTCACGTGACACGGTAGGCGGAGGAGGCGAAGTAGTCAGAAGTTGTTGTATTGTATTGAATTGTATTGAAGCGAAAGAGGTCCAATAATGGTTAATATTTGTGTGTGCGGGGGTTGTTCGAACTCCAGTTTGTCTGGACATATTGTCCATAGATTTCCTGCACCAAAAAACCCAGCTTTCAGAGCTTGGGTGAGGTTTGTCCGGTTGAAAAGGCAGGATTTCACCAACAGAAGCGTCACGACCAACTCCGTGATTTGTAGTGCGCACATTCCGTCAGGAGGATTACAACGACAGCGACCTGAACGAACACAGGATTGGCTTCAGAAGTAAGGACAAGAATATAATTTATTTATTTTTTGGTTGAAATGGTTGAAAGTGGTTTAGGAGCTATAAATTACGAAATACACAGAGCTAATCCGAAGCTAGCTTTTCACGGTTGCGTCTTAAAAAATGAATTAAAATCAAATTTTATCTCAAATGTCTTCTAGAGGTCATCAAATTGTAAATAAAACCCATATAATTACACTCTGGAAGCAGAAAAAATATCCACCGAGTGGTTTAGGAGCTATAAATTATGAAATACACAGAGCTAATCCTAAGCTAGCTTTTCACGGTTGCATCTTAAAAAATGAATTAAAAAAAAATCGAATTTTATCTCAAATGACTTCTAGAGGTCATCAAATTGTAAATAAAACCCATATAATTACACTCTGGAAGCAGAAAAAATATCCACCGAGTGGTTTAGGAGCTATAAATTATGAAATACACAGAGCTAATCCTAAGCTAGCTTTTCACGGTTGCATCTTAAAAAATGAATAAATAAAAAAATGAATAAATAAAAAAATTGAATTTTATCTCAAATGACTTCTAGAGGTCATCAAATTGCAAATAAAACCCATATAATTACACTCTGGAAGCAGAAAAAATATCCACCGAGTGGTTTAGGAGCTATAAATTATGAAATACACAGAGCTAATCCGAAGCTAGCTTTTCACGGTTGCGTCTTAAAAAATGAATTAAAAAAAATCAAATTTTATCTCAAATGACTTCTAGAGGTCATCAAATTGTAAATAAAACACTCTGGAAGCAGAAAAAATATCCACTGAGTGGTTTAGGAGCTATAAATTATGAAATACACAGAGCTAATCCGAAGCTAGCTTTTCACGGTTGCGTCTTAAAAAATGAATTAAAAAAAATCGAATTTTATCTCAAATGTCTTCTAGAGGTCATCAAATTGTAAATAAACCCATATAATTACACTCTGGCAGCAGAAAAAATATCCACTGAGTGGTTTAGGAGCGAAAAAAAAATTGTTTAGGGAGCTAAAGATTAGGCTAATGTAGTTAAATTCATCAGTGGTGTAATTAATGCTGTATCTCTATAGATAAATATAAACCATTTTTAGCTTCAGGTAGTATATATCTAGAAGTTATTTGGCTAGATATTTGATGTAATAGTCAGAGATGACATACTTATGTCAAAACAACTTTACAATCTGTCGCCTCCTCCTGGTGCGATCCCATATCTTTCTTAGCTAAAGCACGAACGTTCCCTTCCCGTGATGTCACTTCCGGTTTACCGCTGAGGGCGCTATTTTTAGACAGAGTAGCGAGGGAAGACAAAAAAAGGTAGTAGTAGCACATTTTATTTTGAGATATGATCCGTATTTTTGATGAAAATTGGAGTTTTAGACATGTTAGGTTGAAAAGGCAACTACAGTACAGTACATGTGTTTAAAGTGAAAGATGCACTTTAAAATCATCAGCAGCTCCTGTCTTCTTTGACAGGATTTACTGAATCATGAGCACTTTATCTGCCTCTTTAAAAACGTCTCTTTCAAGGGAGACCTGGCCAAGATGGGCATTAGCACACACAAAAATAGTACTACATCACAGTTAGGACAACACAATTAAACATCAAACTGAGAAACATTAATAAAACAAATAATAAAGCAGAACAAGTACACGTTCTGGAGTTAACCTCAAGTCCTTTCAATTTTGAGTTAAAGCTCCCCTGACATCATCTTTTAACTTTCCATAAAATGGCACAACATATATATATAAGATTGACCTCTGATCGTTTTTGCTAAAACAATGTGAAATGAATGAAAATTCCTCTCCAAAATAGTTTAAAATTAGCGCCGTTTGTTTTACATGGTAAATACGGATTTTCCCGTCGCGTGATTATGACGTCACATCTAGAGTCGGCTCCAACGCGCACATTGAATACAATGTAGGAAGATGCAAACGCATCCGTCCAATTTAGCCATTTAAAACTTTAGATTTTAGCGGTTTGTCTTCAGAGAAGCCAAAGTTATTTCGAGTAAACAGCAGGTTATAATTTTTTTTCTGCTGCTGCTGTTTTTTGTAGACTTTTCACTTCAGGAAGTGAGCAGCTGTGTGATGAGTTACAGGAGCTGCAAGTTGAGAGGCAGAAGGAATTCTACAACATCTAAATCGTTTCCACAGCACTGAAATGGTAATATATTAGTTAATGTTTCTAATAATTATTCAACATTAATTTATAGTTTAAAAAATTAGTCCCTTTTAAAATATCTGTTAAATATTTTAATGTTTATTCTAACATACGTTCTGAAATTTTTAACTAGTTTTTATTTGTGTATTTTTATCCATCAATATTTTTTTATTTTGTTGTAAATTTACATTTATTTTAAACAAAAACACTTTTAGATGTTTGAATCAGTTTGATTTCATCCGTCCTGTTTGGTCCAAAAAATGCAGCTGAGATGTCTTGACTGGACACCTGTCCAGGTGTCCCTGTGATGGACTGGAAACCTGTCAATTCAAACAATAAATGATATTCACCCCAATTTTTTTAAATCATATAAATACTTTATTACTGGTACATATATAACAAAGCCCCGCTTTTCTGTTTAAGGTGTTGGATGATGTGATCAAATCTCCCTACACGTCATCCGAATCCGCTGACACGTCTCTTTGTTCAACTCTTCTTGCCCATGGAGAACTAAAACAACAGAAACGAAGAGGGAGAACACGACCCTGCTGTTAAAGTGAAAACTAGCTCATTCAAACTATGAGAATAAACATTTTGTGATGCTTCATTTGAGTGTTGTCTTTTTTAAGGCTACAAACTAAAAAATGTTTTATGGTGACATGTTTAGGAAAGAAAGTAAACCAGCATCCTTTTGACTTGTTCAGTTTTTATTAAAATTGTTAAAGGTTTGTTTTTGATGAAATCTTATATAATCTGCATATGGTGCCAAAATTAATGCTTGTATATTTTTAACTACGGTAGTTTTTATTTGTGTATTTTTATCCATCAAGATTTTTTTATTTTGTTGTAATTTTACATTTATTTTTTTTTAAATAAAAAAAATTTAGATGCATCTTTATGAATCCGTTTGATTTAAACCGTCCTGTTTGGTCAAAAAAATGCAGCTGAGATGTCTTGACTGGAGACCTGTCCAGGTGTCCCTGTGATGGACTGGAGACCTGTCCAGGTGTCTCTGTGATGGACTGGAGACCTGTCCAGGTGTCTCTGTGATGGACTGGAGACCTGTCCAGGTGTCTCTGTGATGGACTGGAGACCTGTCCAGGTGTCTCTGTGATGGACTGGAGACCTGTCCAGGTGTCTCTGTGATGGACTGGAGACCTGTCCAGGTGTCCTGTGATGGACTGGAGACCTGTCCAGGTGTCTCTGTGATGGACTGGAGACCTGTCCAGGTGTCCCTGTGATGGACTGGAGACCTGTCCAGGTGTCTCTGTGATGGACTGGAGACCTGTCCAGGTGTCTCTGTGATGGACTGGAGACCTGTCCAGGTGTCTCTGTGATGGACTGGAGACCTGTCCAGGTGTCT
>JBBPBX010106081.1:0-11491 GCA_038048925.1 Garcialebias charrua | reverse complement strand
CTAAGAACCGTTCGCAGCTCGATCCGTTCGTAGGTAGGGGGTGAAAATTATATTAAAAAAAAAAATACAGGCGTACAAAGAACATCAGAAAGCGTACGCCTATTCTCTTAAAGAAGCACGCTCCAAATATTATTCCAACATCATCAACACCTGCCCTGGAAACTCTAAACAGCTCTTCTCCACAATAACTCGTCTGCTTAATCCCATTAAACAAACTCTTGAGGACTCTGCTCAAAAATGCGACCTGTTTCTTTCATCTTTTAAAACCAAAATTGACACTATCAGATCTCAGCTCCACAACCTCCCTGTTCTCAGTGTGCCATCTACCCGTCTGCATTCTGGGACCCTTAACAGCTTTGACGAAGTTGTTCAGAGTGAGGTGGAGGCCATCATCAAGAAAATGAAGCCTTCATCCTGCGCCCTGGATCCTTTCCCCTCGTCTCTCATAAAATCCAATCACTCTGCAATAGGCCCACTTATCACTCAAATAATAAATCAGTCTCTTCAATCTGGTCATGTTCCACTGCCTCTAAAAACTGCCATCATTAGGCCTCTTCTGAAAAAATCTAATTTGGATCCCGACATTTTTTCTAATTACCGCCCAATTTCACACCTCCCTTTTCTGTCTAAAGTGCTGGAAAAAGCAGTTGCTGCTCAGCTGCAGGATCACTTACAACAACACTCCCTGTATGAGAAGTTCCAGTCTGGATTCAGGGCAGCTCACAGTACTGAGACTGCACTGCTGAGGGTTACTAATGATGTCCTCTTGGCTGCTGACACTGGCTCTCCCTCCATCCTTGTCCTCCTTGACCTCACTGCAGCCTTCGACACTGTGGACCATAGTATCCTCCTCCACCGTCTTCATGTGGAGGTCGGTCTCTGTGACACCGTCCTGGACTGGTTTAAATCTTTCCTCTCCAATAGGCTGGAATGTGTTAGTCTTGGCAACGCCACGTCCCAGACAGTCTCTGTCTCCTGTGGTGTCCCTCAGGGGTCGGTTCTGGGGCCCCTGTTGTTTTCCCTTTACATGCTGCCTTTAGGTCAAATTATTAATCAGTTCAACATTTCTTTTCACTGTTATGCCGACGATACACAGCTTTACATCAGGACTGGAGCATCCTCATCTTCCACCTTGTCATCTCCATCTTCACTCACTGCCCTCTCTGCCTGCCTGGAGGCAATTAGGGCATGGATGAATCAGAACTTTCTTCAATTAAACTGCTCCAAGACCGAGGCCATACTGATTGGCACCCCTCACCAGGTACAGACATCTACTATAACAACACTTTCCTTTTCTGGACAAGACATCCCCCTCTCCACCTCTGTTACAAATCTTGGAATAAAAATGGACTCCAATCTTACATTTGAAAATCACATTAAGCTTCTGTTTAAAACTTGCTTCTTCCATCTTCGAAACATCTCTAGACTTCGCCCATCCCTAACTTTTTCCGATGCTGAGAAGCTCGTCCATGCTTTTGTCTCCTCCAGGCTCGACTACTGCAACTCCCTGTTTATTGGAATCCCTGGCAAAAACCTTCAGAAACTTCAATATATTCAAAACAGTGCAGCAAGGATCTTGTTGCGAGTTCGTAAATTTGAACATATTACGCCCATTCTTCATAACCTTCATTGGCTTCCTGTCGCCTACAGAATTCAGTACAAAACTGCTCTCATTACACATCAATGCTTACATGGAACTTCACCAGATTATCTGAAGGATATTCTTATTCCACACTCATCCACCCGGTCGCTGCGGTCACAGAACAGTAATCTCCTTCACATTCCGAGAACCAAATTAAGGACCATGGGAGACCGGGCTTTCAGTGTGGCTGCCCCCCGCCTGTGGAACTCTCTTCCTGACTGTCTGAGGGTCCCACAGTCTGTGGTTGACTTTAAGAGCGGCTTGAAGACCTTTCTTTTCAACCGAGCATACTCTACCTCCTCATGATTCTACTTTTGATCTTAGTTGATACTGTTATTGATTTTACTTGTTCTATTACTTGTTTTATTGACATTTAATTTCTGTTGCACCGTGTAGCACTTTGAGATTTTCATTAATGAAAAGTGCGTTATAAATTGAATTCATTATTATTATTATTATTATTAAGGCAGAAGGAAAATCGCGGTGAACCGCCCAATCTGGCAACACTGGTGAGTGACGGCTGCAGAGTCAGTTTTGGAAAGTCCTGCGTGAATATCTATTTTTTTAAACAAAGTTGAACGTTCTAAGGTCTAAGGAGATTCAATCAGTAAAATGAAGACATCAGTTGGGTTTGTAATACATGTTAAAACAGAATAAAAGCCTTTTTGCGGCATAAAACCGATCTTTGAAGTTTTCTTGAACTAATGTTAAAATCTCGTCTCGTTCTCGCGAGATCTGTGATTTTCTCGTCTCGTCTCGTCTCGTGAGTTTTGTGTATCGTTACACCCCTAATAAATATATATATATATACATATATATACACATATACATATATATACATATACATATATATACATATATATATACATATATATACATATATACATATATATATATACATATATACATATATATATATATATATATATACATATATACATATATATACATATATGGGGCAATGACAGTGAGACCTGGAGGGGTGTGGTTGGGAGGAACGGCCCCCCTGATCTGAACCAGAGTGGTGTTCTGTTATTGGACTTCTGTGCTCGTCATGGATTGTCCATAACGAACACCATGTTTAAGCATAAGGGTGTCCATATGTGCTCTTGGCACCAGGACACCCTAGGTCGCAGTTCGATGATCGACTTTGTTGTCGTCTCATCTGATCTGCGGCCGCATGTCTTGGACACTCGGGTGAAGAGAGGGGCGGAGCTGTCAACTGACCACTACCTGGTGGTGAGTTGGCTCCGATGGTGGGGGAGGATGCCGGTCAGACCTGGCAGACCCAAACGTATTGTGAGGGTCTGCTGGGAACGTCTGGCAGAGTCTCCCGTAAGACGGAGCTTTAACTCCCACCTCCGGGAGAGCTTTGAACACGTTCCGAGGGAGGCGGGGGACATGGAGTCCGAGTGGGCCGTGTTCCGCGCCTCTATTGTCGAGGCAGCTTATCGGAGCTGTGGCCGCAAGGTTGTTGGTGCCTGTCGTGGTGGCAACCCTCGAACCCGGTGGTGGACACCGGCAGTGAGGGATGCTGTCAGGCTGAAGAAGGAGTCCTATTGGGCCTTTTTGGCTTGTGGGACCCCGGAAGCAGCTGATAGGTACCGGCAGTCCAAGCGGCATGCGGCTCGGGTGGTTGCTGAGGCAAAAACTCGGGCGTGGGAGGAGTTCGGAGAGGCCATGGAGAATGACTTCCGTACGGCTTCGAGGCGATTCTGGTCCACCATCCGGCGTCTCAGGGGGGGAAAGAGGTACGAGACCAACACCATTTATGGTGGAGGTGGCGTGCTGCTGACCTCAACTCGGGATGTTGTGAGTCGGTGGGCGGAATACTTCGAAGACCTCCTCAATCCTACTGGCACGTCTTCCACTGAGGAAGCAGAGCCTGGGGACTTTGGGTCGGGTTCTCCGATCTCTGGTGCTGAGGTCGCCGAGGTGGTTAAAAAGCTCCGCGGTGGCAAGGCTCCGGGGGTGGATGAGATTCGCCCGGAGTTCCTTAGGGCTCTGGATGTTGTAGGGTTGTGTTGGCTTACGCGACTCTGCAATATCGCGTGGACATCGGGGGCAGTTCCCTTGGATTGGCAGACTGGGGTGGTGGTTCCCCTATTCAAAAAGGGGGACCGTAGGGTGTGTTCCAACTATAGGGGGATCACACTCTTAAGCCTCCCTGGTAAGGTCTATTCAGGGGTTCTGGAGAGGAGGGTCCGTCGGATAGTCGAACCTCGGATTCAGGAGGAGCAATGTGGTTTTCGTCCTGGTCGTGGAACACTGGACCAGCTCTACACCCTCAACAGGGTCCTGGAGGGTGCGTGGGAGTTTGCCCAACCAGTTTACATGTGCTTTGTGGACTTGGAGAAGGCATTCGACCGCGTCCCTCGGGGGGTTCTGTGGGGGGTACTCCGGGAGTATGGGGTACCAGGCCCTTTGATAAGGGCTGTTAGGTCCCTGTACGACCGGTGTCAGAGCTTGGTCCGCATTGCCGGCAGTAAGTCAGGCTCGTTTCCGGTGAGAGTTGGACTCCGCCAAGGTTGCCCTTTGTCACCGATTCTGTTCATAACTTTTATGGACAGAATTTCTAGGCGCAGCCAAGGTGTTGAGAGGATCCGTTTTGGTGACCTTAGAATCGCTTCTCTGTTTTTTGCAGATGATGTGGTCCTACTGGCTTCATCAGTTCGTGATTTACAACTTTCACTGGAGCGGTTTGCAGCCGAGTGTGATGCGGCCGGGATGAGGATCAGTTCCTCCAAATCCGAGGCCATGGTCTTGAGCCGGAAAAGGGTAGCATGCCCTCTCCGGGTCGGGGAGGAGGTCCTGCCCCAAGTGGAGGAGTTTAAGTATCTCGGGATCTTGTTCACGAATGAGGGAAAACTGGAGCGTGAGATCGATAGGCGGATAGGTGCAGCGTCCGCAGTGAAGCGGGCGCTGTACCGGTCTGTCGTGGTGAAGAGAGAGCTGAGTCAAAAGGCAAAGCTCTCAATTTACCGATCGATCTACGTTCCCACCCTCATCTATGGTCATGAGCTTTGGGTTATGACCGAAAGAACAAGATCTCGGATACAAGCGGCTGAAATGAGTTTTCTCCGCAGGGTGGCTGGACTCTCCCTTAGAGATAGGGTGAGAAGCTCAGTCATCCGGGAGGGACTCGGAGTAGAGCCGCTGCTTCTCCACATCGAGAGGAGCCAGTTGAGGTGGCTCGGGCATCTGGTTAGGATGCCTCCTGGACGCCTCCCTGGTGAGGTGTTCCGGGCATGTCCCACCGGGAGGAGACCCAGAGGAAGACCCAGGACACGCTGGAGGGACTATGTTTCTCGGCTGGCCTGGGAACGCCTTGGGATTCCCCCAGAGGAGCTGCTCCATGTGGCTGGGGAGAGGGAAGTCTGGGCCTCCCTACTTAGGCTGCTACCCCCGCGACCCGACCCCGGATAAGCGGACAAAAATGGATGGATGGATGGATGGTTATTATTCACCCTTTTTAATCTTTTAAATATTATTATAGAAATTAGCTTATTTCTTATCAGCAAGTATGCTATTTTTACCTGAATAATGATCGTTGTCTGTAATTATGAATATCTAGAGTGCAGGGTTTCTTGTTTTCCTTCATTAGTTTCCTGAGTCCTGGGCAGAACCAACGAGCAGCAGCTGTGGTTCATTTTGTCTGATGAGCTCCAGGAGTATAAGAAGGGTTCCTTTCCCTGCTGGAGTGTGATGCCGGTCAGTATTGTTGTCAGCCTTCTGGTGTTTTCACGAATTTTCATCCATTCAGCCTTTATTTAGGCAGGTTAATCCAATTGAGCCTCGAGGACTCATTTACAAGAGAGACCTGGTTTCAACAAAGAATCACAAATGAAATGATGATAAATGATAAATGAATGAAGATTTACTACTTACCTTTTCACAATTGTGTCAACTTTGTATAGATACAGTCATATTGCCTAATGGTGACATCTGCTGACTTTCATAAGTATTGCAGGCAACCAGGAGAAGGAGTGAACTACAGGTGCTGGTCATAAAATTAGAATATCAATGGAAAAAGTTGATTTTAAGTAATTCCATTCAAAAAGAAACTTGTATATTAATTCGTTACACACAGACTGATATATTTCAAATGTTTTATTTCTTTTAATGTTGATTATAACTGACAACTAATGAAAATCCCACATTCAGTAACTTAGAAAATTAAATTAGAACATTTCTCAAGACCAATAAAAAAGGATTTTTAGAAATGTTGGCCAACTGAAAAGTACAAACATGAAAAGTATGAGCATGTACAGCACTTGATACTAGTTGGGGATCCTTTTGCCTGGATTTCTGCAACAATACAGCGTGGCATGGAGTCGATCAGTCTGTGGCACTGCTCAGGTGTTATGAGAGCAGCTTCCTCTTCATAATACTCCATAGATTTTCTATGGGGTTAAGGTCAGGCAAGTTTGCTGGCCAGTTAAGAACAGGGATACCATGGTCCTTCAACCAGATGGTAACTTTGGCACTGTGTGCAAGTGCCAATTCTTGTTGGAAAACGAAATGTGAATCTCTCTAAAGTTGGTCAGCAACAGGAAGCATGAAGTGCTCTAATATATAGCTTTGCTGTGTAAAGTCCCATACAATAACCCTTGGCTGTTTTTTAATTTTTATGAGGCAGATGTGAAGAGGGAGGGCTTGAAATTGGGTGTCTCAAGCTGTTCCCATAGAAGTTCAGTCAGAGCCATTCTGAAAAATAGAAAAAAATACACATACGTATACAGTACACATACATGCTGGTGCCTGTTTTTAAAGACCGTGTAAAGTGAATTTCAACATTTTCTTAAATAAACATTATAAATGTGATAATTGTAATCTTGTAAATGAGTAAAAAGTCTCAAAATTGTAGCTCAATTAATTTTGGAGTTATAGAGCAAACTGTGTATAAACATATTTCTGGTTCAGGATTTTTTAGGCGTGTTTTAAACGTGACCGCGTTTCGTCACGCGGTCCTCATTAGTAGAGCCCCCACCCCCTGCAGCTCCGGCCGTATAAATTCGCCTCGGTGGAGCCGTTCACTCGCGAATCGCAGACAGCATCAGATAGCAATAGCATAGATATTTTGTTCATTGTTAGCTAGCTAATCAATTATGCCTCGTTCGTGCATCTTCCCTGGATGTCGCAATGGTCAGGGCACCCGTACAAATCATAACATGTTTTTATACTGCGTCGTTTTATGCTGAGTATCTGTAATGCCTGGTTGGGACAATGGTTAGAGCGCTTGCCTTCCGTCCCAAAGCCCACGGGTTCAAATCCCGCATGGTGCAACTCTTTTTTTTTTTTTTTTAAATTCATTCCAGATTAAAAACACACAAGAAAACTATTTACAAAAACAGCGTAACTCTTGGAAAAAGTAGCTGCTGTTACAGACAGAACTCGGATAAAAACAGAGCAGGTTTACTGGCTCTGCTGTCTGCCTCAGTGCCTCTCCACTGTGGGACACGAGCAGGACCAGCGCAGCTGCCTGAAACCACGCCCACGCACTGACACGCCCCTAGCGTTCCAGACCAAGAGAAAATAAGGTTTTTTCATGATTTTTGAGACTTAATTTTATAAGGTAAACAATGTTTTTAATCAGTCAGATTTAAATGGGTGATTAATAACACATATTTATGCCATGTGACAAACTAAAAACACACATTTAATTTCACTTTACACGGTCTTTAAGAACAAAGGTGATTTAATAGAGTTGTAGCAACTGTAAAGGATTATGAGGAGGTCAGTATTAATACTGACCTCTTTACCTTAATTAATTTACTTATTCAGATTGAATAGTAATTTCACGGATTCTTTCTTTTTCAGTTTACCCAATATTTCTGTGATCTTTATGATGGATAAATAAATAAAGCCATTAAGTGACAGAGACGTTAACTTAGTTTGATATGTCAAAGACACTATCATTTATTTAAAATAAATCAACTAAATTAACACCATTACACTTGATTGACATGATTTCACTTTCTTTCAATTTAACACGTCAGCACATTTAAATTGTAACAACAGACTTCAATACTGGATGTTAACATATTTAGTCTGAGGGCTCTTTAGCTTAAAAATAGTTTCCAGAAAGATTGAGAGGGATAAGGGAATAGGAGGAAAGATTTAAGAAGAATTGGGAGGTTAAGAGAGGAAGTTTATCTTGCATTTATGAAACCAGATGACACTCTTCCATACGCGTCCAGCTAAGATATCATCACACCTCCAGCAAGCAAACAGCTGCTCCTTTACCTTAAGACGTCCGCCTTGGTTCTGGTAAAGAGCTGTGATCAGCCTTGGACTGACGAGTCGTCGGTCCCGCAAGTCCAAGCTGGACTCCACACGTGTTTACCTTGTCGGTGTCGGTGATACTTGCTTTCGTCGGCAGAAGCCGTGGCAGTCGTGGTTTTTTGGCTCAAGATAAACTTATTCCAGGAAGGAATAACAAAGTTTTGAGCTTACGCTCATTCGAAGTGGACTCATAACAGCAGGTTATCAGTCCTTAGCTGAAGACGAAGGTCGTTAGCTCTTGACCAAACGTACCCCAGCTCTTTGGGAAAGTTCACATCTCTTTGAAGTTCCCAGTAGACTCTGAAGCGTTCATGCAAACAAACGCTTTTACTCAAAAATGTTGAGATTAGAACACACTTTCCTCATTGGTCCGTGGGCCAAGAGGAGTGTGAAAACGTGAAGTGGAAACTCAAGGTTGACAGCAAGTCTGCTTAGATAACAAAGAGGAATGTTTTGGAAAAGTGTCTGAAAGAGAGGAGACATCTCGACGCTAACGAGAATTTTAGCTGAACTCAACAAAAACAACTCCTGAGCAAGTCAATCTGACACCTCATTCAACTTTGTCATAGATATTTTGAGTAGACACTTTCATTTGGTCAAGTAACACAGTAATACTCCATATTAAAAGAATAACAGCATATAACATATATCATGAAAATGACAAAAGTTATTCTTTTGATTACATTAGAATAAAATCAAAGATAGAAATAGTCTCTTTTGGTGACTATATTCTCAGATTACAACTAATGGAATAATTTGTGGTAAATGTCTTGCTTTACTGAGAGGTCAGTAAAGGTCATCTCTGGAACAGTTCAAAAAATACACAGGTGTATCAAAATGGACACGGTCATGCCCACTACACAACTACAGGGGAATTAAGTTGAGTCACACAAGAAGATCTGGGAGAGAGTTGTGGAAGCTAGACTTAAACAAAAGGTGACTATCTGTGAACAGCAGTATGGTTTCATGCCAAGAAAGAGCACCACAGATGCATCTTTACTTTGAGGATGTTGATGGAGAAGTACAGAGAGGGTCAGAAAGAACTCCATTGTGTCTTTGTGGATTTAGAAAAAGCAAATGACAAGAGGACATGTATGATTGTAACATGGATCATTTGTTTTTTAGATGATGTAAAATTATAGCTTTTAAAGCATCACATTTTTTGCTGTTATGACATACAGGTAGGAGTGGTTTACCTAAAATTAAAATCTGTTGCTGTGAAACTTTTAGTTGTACGATTACAGTTGTAGCATGAAGATGGCAAAATATCCTGATCAGGATATTTTTGAACCACTTTATCCATGACTGCCTCAAATGAGTCGGCAGGAGAGAGGGTGGACTCCAGAAACCATCTGAGCACTGTCAAACTGGTTGACCCACTATAAGAAGGCGCTATTTATGAGACTGAGTTTATTGGAACTCCTCAGACTGATGAAGTCTTTTGGCTGAAAGACAAAATGCTCAAACAGAAATAAACTGTCCAGTCCGAATTGTGCTGGACCTCACAGACTATTTATTCGTAAATTACAACTGGTCCAAAATTCAGCTGCCCGTATCATTACACGGACCCCCTCAATCCATCACATCACACCTGTTTTAAAACAGCTTCATTGGCTTCCCATCCCATATCGCATCAATTACAAAATACTCCTCCTTACATTCAAAGCTGTCCACAACCTTGCTCCTCCATACCTTTCAGACATTATTCACATTGCTACACCTGCTCGTACCCTCAGATCCTCTTCTTCCATCCAGCTCATTGTTCCCATTGCCCGTCTTGTTACTATGGGGAGCAGAGCATTCAGCTGCTCTGCTCCCCAGCTCTGGAACTCACTCCCACCTGATATTCGCAACACAGACTCATTGCCACATTTCAAAGTCAAACTCAAAACTCACCTGTTTAAAGTAGCCTATGCATGATAACAATTGCATTGTCTTATTTTTTATTTTATTTTTTAAAATTCATTTTACTTGTTTTTTCTATGTTTTTAATGTGTCTGGTTTATTTTTATTTTATTTTTTATGATTGACAATGTAAGGTGACCTTGAGTGCCAAGAAAGGCGCCTACAAATAAAATGTATTATTATTATTATTATTATTATTGCAGAAAGAGGTGGAGTTTGACAAGTTACACACACTCTTGACATCTTACAGATAAAACTGGAGTCATGGTTCTGTCCGAACAGGAACATCTAATCAAAACATTGTTTAATCATGAACAAGGCTAAAAGACTGTCTGTTCTTCAACAAGGGGAAAAACAAACATGTTTGTACTCTCAGAATAAGTGTTTGATGTGAACAGAGAACATTTGATTAGAAGTGAGCTGGGTAAGGATTGTGTGAGAGTAATAAGTTTCAGATGATAAATGTTGAATGCATCCATCATTATCAGACTGTGTTTATTCTTTATAAGGCTTAGTCCCCACATAAACTAGTAAAATAAAACATTACAAAATAATTTAAAATGGACCTTTTAATTTTACGTTTTAAGTTGCTTTAAAAAGCAGAAACACTTGGAGAATATTTTAAATACCATGGCACATTTCCGCACTTTTCATCTTATCTTCTGGTCATTGTGGGCCCGTGCCACCACCTCTCCCACCTCACGTTCTGAAAAGGCCTTTTATTAGGATCACTGCGATAACTCGTATGACATCAAATTTCAACTGACGGCTGAAATGTGAAATCTGTTGCAAATTTTCTGAAGCTTTCAGCTTTATTTTATGGCTTTTAACAACTGACAGGATGTGCATTATGTTTAACTAAAGTGACTTTATAAATTAACTAAAAATATGATTTAACTAATTACAAATATGTTGTTTGAAAGATAATTATCTGCTTCTTTGTGACCCCTAAACAAAAGTGCAAACTTAGTGCTACATCTGCATTGTGCTGGAAAACTTGAGGGGAAGCCATGGCAGATCGTGGACGTATATTTTGATCTGCTCCATCTGTATAAATAACCCTTCTGGACAGAAGTAACTAAAATACAGAACTTTAACATCACTTGTTCATTTACTTCAATGTATCAGATATTTATCAGAAGAACTTTTTCCCTTCTGAAAATGTTCTTGATATCTGCTAAAAAAGGAGCATAACAAAATGCTGGTTATGTAAAGACCCTCCCACCATGAGCCTCTGTACCTAAACTGATGGAACATGTGACATTCACTCTACGCCCACAGTAGGAATTGGGAAAGAGGCACTGGAGAAAATGGCTGGATTTTACAAAACCGTGACAGTGCTCATTAACCCACACAGAATATGTGTGGCACACATCATAGAAGGATGATGTATTTGAATAAGAATACAAGTTTGTCAAAAATATGTAGAACATTTAATACATTTGCAGTTGTAAAACATGTTTAAAGTAATATTTTATGCACATTATTTTGGAATGTTCCTGTCTGACTCACATCAACTGAGTGAGAGCTGACACTGAAAAATCCAATTAGTTTATAGACAACAAGGATTGTTACATGTTTAAACTGTATGCAGCTGCAGTGGTTTTTGTTATTTACATTGGCCTGACATATATATATATATATATATACAGTATATAC
>JBBPBX010106076.1:0-11493 GCA_038048925.1 Garcialebias charrua | reverse complement strand
AAAAACACGCCTGTCGTAGGTCCACATTTCTGACGTAGGTCGCGGCTATACCGTTAACGGAGCGACGCACACACATTTAACGGCATGAGACTGAACAAGCGGACATCCTGTGCCATAAACATGCACGCAACATTATTTACAAACACTTAGATAACACATTATACCACACATTCATCCATAAACACACAAAACCAGTACAGCATGTACTGTACAGGTACAGTACTGTAATGTTTTTTCCAGCACAGACAAAGCATACAAAATACTGTACAGTACAAATCTCTTCCTGAACAGTTCTCAGCCATAATCTGCAAATGAGTTCAACCATGAAACATGAACACTTCTCTTTGAGCAGGAGCTGTTAACATCAAAATCCAGCAAATCAGCAGGAACTCCCATCCATTCATCCATCCATCCATCCATCCAGCAGCAGCAGCACCAGCTTATTGACATGAATCAGCACCAAATCAGCCGAAAATCACATCCATGCAACCATCATGTTTTTGAAACCAGTGCAGTCCATGTGGTGTTTGTGTTTGTGTGCAGTCCATGTGCATGAAAAAGTCCATGAACTCTAAAAAAAGCTAGAAGCAGCAGAAAAAGGAAACAAGGAAACAAAATGTCCTTACTTTGACTGAAGTGTAGGTAGACACTGATGTTTTTCTCAAGTTCAAACCTGGATCAGATGGAACTGCTTAGCCAGTGCTCAACCATGAATGATGGGAGCATTTTAGGCCAGGTGTGGGCTCAGTGGTGTGGTCCTGATGTGAGCAGTTCTGTCCATCAGAACAGGTGTTTTTTTGTTTGTTTTTGCAGCAGTCATACATGCAGAAGGTGTTGACACAGGTGATGGATGGAGGCAGATGGAAGGACACCAGAGACAGGCAGGACTGATGTCCTGGACGAGGACATCAGTCCTGCAGGACAGAGTGGACACACGTCCTTCCATGAGGAAAGTCCACGATGTGAGCTGTGAAGAAATAACACAAAAGTGAAAGACTATTATTGAAAGACTATTGAAAGACTGTTCAGTACAGCAGGACAAATTCTCCCTAAAGAGCCAGACTGGACTCAAAAACTTTGAAAACCAACTTCTTCTGAACTTGAACAAGAAATTCTTGCTGCAATATTAAAATGTGTCAGTTCATGGGATGTTAGGAGACAAGAGATATGTCTCAACACTCAGGACCAAGTTTTGAAAATGTTGTCAGGAAGTTAAAGTATTGTTCATTGTTGATCCATTACAAGATTGACTAGACAATATTTTAACTAGAGTTGATGACAAACGAGTTGAAGTGATCTATTCCTTTGTTAGTTGTGTCTAATGCTCCTTTTTTCAAACAGACAACTTTTACTTAAATGTGTTTACTGCAGTTAAAATGACACATTGGTTTTATTTTGTGTTAAATAAAAACTTTCAAAGGTATAATCATTCCTCTTTCTTATTTTGCTTAATGGTATTTAACTCATCACTGAAATTCTGACACACAGAATCAAAAGTCCAAGTGTGAACTGTGTCACAGAGTAAACACAATAAAAACATGCATTATCTGCAGCATTGTTCATTAAAATGGCTCAACACTATTAATGTATTACAGAAAATATGCATACAGTACGCACACTTAATGGTATTGTAGACCATTGCATTAGTTAATACATTCAGCAAGTACTTTTACTTTAATACTTTAAGTATTTTTAAAAGCAAGTACTTATTTACTTTTACTTAAGTAAAAATATTAATATGGTACTTCTACTTTTACTAGAGTAAATTTTTGTCTGTTTATTTGTACTTTTACTTAAGTACAGTGTTTGAGTACTTTCTCCACCACTGGTATTATTACAGTACTGTATTTGGGTACCGTGCAGTGGCGACTCCACTTCTCAGAAACATCCAGGCTGGACCAGAGGATCCAATTGTTGCGGTTCAAAAGTTGAAGGAAGGCTCTGAAACGAATGTGCAAGTTTATGCAGGTTTATTGTGCATAATAAGAATAAACCTTACAGCAATTTAACAGACCTCACTCCGAGCACAAGTCCACACACACCAACCTTCGAAGGCGGACCACGGTTATAAAAACCCCGGATGTCGTCATCGCCTCGTGGGACCAATCCTGGAACCGAACCGCCTTGGAACCGCCCTAGGACTTCCCTACTCTGTACGTGATCCGCCTCTCAGCCAACAAGCTACCAGCTCTGTATGTCAATCATCCAGTGTTATGTCTGTTGTATTGTGCAGGCGTGTAACTGAAAAACTCTTCCCTATTGAAAATAAAACCCGTAAATAAAGGTTCCATCTTGAATATATTTTCACATTATATGGTGGAATTAAAGCTCCCCTGACATGATCTTTCAACTTTCCAAAAAATGGCACAACATATATAAATATTAAGATTGACCTCTGACCGTTTTTGCTAAAATAATGTTAAATGAATGAAAATTCCTCCCAAAAACAGTTTAAAATTAGCGCCATTTTTTTAACACGATAAATAGGGATTTCGCCGTCGCAGGATGATGACGTCATAACAAGAGACGTGTCTACTGCGCAGCTTGAAAACAATGGAGGAGCTACAAACTCGATCCGTCCAATTTAGCCATTTAAAAGTTAATATTTTAGCGGATTGTCTGCAGAGAAGCCAAAGTTATTTCCAGTAAACAGCAGGTTATAATTTTTTTTCAGCTCCTGCTGGTCTTTGGAGACTTTTCACTTCATGAGGTGAGCTGCTGTGTGGAGTTACATGAGCTGCATGTGGACGAGGCAGAAGTAATTCTACAACATGTACATCGTCTCCAGCCTCCACAGCACTGAAATGGTAATATATTAGTTAATGTTTCTAATAATTATTCAACATTAATTTATAGTTTAAAAAATTAGTCCCTTTTAAAATATCTGTTAAATATATTATTCTTTTATTTTATTTTGTTTGTGTTTTCAGGTTTCCAGGTCTCCAGTCCATCACCTGAGGCTCTTCCTGTTGAACCACTAGTACAACCCAGACTTTCACATCACAGCAGGTAAGATTGCATCAACAAAAAGAATAGTACTCAACAATATTCTTTGATGTAAATCTGTTGATTTTCTGTGGTTCTGATGAGGGAAGTGACAAAGTGGATGCAGCATTCAGCCCATAATGGACCCAGATGTCCCCTGCATCCAGACCTACAACACCTGGACATCCATGAGCGTTGTGGAGCGAGGAGGTGGTGGAGTCTGAAGAAGTACAAGCAGCAGGATGAGGAGAAACTAGACCGATGTCCCCTGCGTCCAGACCTACAACACCTGGACAGGAGGGTGGACGAGGAGGTGTTGGAGTCATTTTTACAGAGCTGATGAAGTCAAACACCACTTGCTGATATGTTTTAAACTCAATTTTTTTGATAATCTGTTCATATTAATGTTTCCCCAGAGGTTTTCATTTATTTGATAATATGGGATGGTTTTATTTTAATAAAATGTTTCTTTCAACATTCACCAATTTTGTTTTTACTAAAGTATGAGCTGTGAGTTGTAGATGCACGAATGAAATTAAAACAGATACACAAATATTCTCACAAAGAATAACTCAACACTAACAGATAATATAGTGTACTACCGTAACTTTATTTACACATAACTACAGAAACACTTGGTTCATTGTTATCCTTTTTTTTTTCAAACAATATGTTCATTTGAACAGTCAGAAAAAATATTAAATTCATTGATTCATTTTCATCTCAATGCTCTGGCCAGTTGTAGTATTTCTGCATATTTTAATGTCTTGATGCACAAACGTAGCTTTCTGCAGCATCAGTCCTGATGTTCTACAGATCCTGAAGATGTCTCCATCTGTTGTTGAACAATATCAAGGTTTGTTCTCCACCTCGGTCCACTCTTCAGGTGAAGACATTTCTGTGAATCCTCGCTCCTCCACGCTCATGGATGTCCAGGTGTTGTAGGTCTGGACGCAGGGGACATCTGGGTCCATTATGGGCTGAATGCTGCATCCACTTTGTCACTTCCCTCATCAGAACCACAGAAAATCAACAGATTTACATCAAAGAATATTGTTGAGTACTATTCTTTTCGTTGATGCAATCTTACCTGCTGTGATGTGAAAGTCTGGGTTGTACTAGTGGTTCAGGAAGAGCCTCAGGTGATGGACTGGAGACCTGGAAACCTGAAAACACAAACAAAATAAAATAAAAGAATAATATATTTAACAGATATTTTAAAAGGGACTAATTTTTTAAACTATAAATTAATGTTGAATAATTATTAGAAACATTAACTAATATATTACCATTTCAGTGCTGTGGAGGCTGGAGACGATGTACATGTTGTAGAATTACTTCTGCCTCGTCCACATGCAGCTCATGTAACTCCACACAGCAGCTCACCTCATGAAGTGAAAAGTCTCCAAAGACCAGCAGGAGCTGAAAAAAAATTATAACCTGCTGTTTACTGGAAATAACTTTGGCTTCTCTGCAGACAATCCGCTAAAATATTAACTTTTAAATGGCTAAATTGGACGGATCGAGTTTGTAGCTCCTCCAATGTTTTCAAGCTGCGCAGTAGACACGTCTCTTGTTATGACGTCATCATCCTGCGACGGCGAAATCCCTATTTATCGTGTTAAAAAAATGGCGCTAATTTTAAACTGTTTTTGGGAGGAATTTTCATTCATTTAACATTATTTTAGCAAAAACGGTCAGCGGTCAATCTTAATATTTATATATGTTGTGCCATTTTTTGGAAAGTTGAAAGATCATGTCAGGGGAGCTTTAAGTGAACATAAATCATAACACATAATATGTGTGACTCAGGTGTAATACTGATATACATTTCACACTCATCATCACTGCCATGTCCTCCTGAACAGTGGAAGAAAAATGTTTTTAAGGGCTGCTACAAACAGGTTCATAAAACCATCTTTTTTGGTAAATGCAAATGCTTATTGTCAATTACCATGTGACGTGTGCTGCTGATCACTTGACCAGGTCACCCTTGTAAAAGAGATCTCAACTGACTCTAACTGGAAAAATAAAGGTGATTGATTGATATAGCAGACATCTGGTGAATATAAAAGTTTATATTGTCTGATAATTAACAGGTTTGACTTCAGCTCAACTTTTGTACACAAGCTTGAGTTAAAAACATGAACATCTGATAATCATAACATTAACACATGAACATCTGATAATCATAACATTAACACACAACTGACAATCATATTAACACACGAACATCTGATAATCAAAATATTAATACATAAACACCTGATAGTCATAATATTAAACGCATAACGTTTAGAAAACACTAAAAAAAGCTAAGTCTGGTCCTCTGGAAAATGTCCAGAGGACCAGACTTAGCTTTTTTTGTGTTTTCTACCTGGATTATTGAGCATGCATCAGGGTGTTTAGAAAACACTTTTGTAACATCTAGTTGAGAGCCATATCAGTCAGGAATAGTAATAATAAGCATTAGATAAAGAAACACCACAACATTCACAGCTAGTAGCTAGCTGTGTGAATGATGGCAACACACGACACCACGTCAGCACACAGATGAGAACAGCTCAAACTTTGCTCATGTGCGCTTAGTAGAGATTTATAACTCACAATTATTACTTGCTTACCTGTGTAGAAAGGCACCATTAATAATTACTGCTGTTTCAACGTCGCTAGTTGGCCGTGTGATCAGCTCTGACTGTGTAAACAGAGAGAGTCCCCCACTGCCCCTCCCTCCTGGCTCGAACCGGAAGCGCTGGCGATCCGTGGCGATAAGAGACGAGTCCAGGCTCGAGGGCGACGGAAAATGCGACCTGTACAGTCCAATAGTTTTGGACAGATGGGACATAAACTACGGCCGCTAGCGGCCGCTAGTTATAATTAGATTCAATGGAAAAGCCGCAGGCGGCGTCCAGCGGGGAAACCGGAAGTACGTCACAATCAAAAAACGTTTTTTGAAACAATCATTACTCATAAAATATTTATCCTACACAACTAAAAACATATATGCATGCATTTCGAAATATTTTTATTTTATTATTTCACTTTTATTAAAAAAAAAAAAAAAAAATCTTCAAATGGTGAAGAAGAAGAGCTGCAGTTCCAAGGAGGGGCGGCGCCCCTAGCGCCCTCTAGTGGCGGCCGCCTCTGGTATATGCCTATGGAGGAGGTTCTTGCTAAGGGTGAGGAGCTCAGATTTATGTAGTCCACATACAAGCATCTTCAACCTCATGGCTAGATGTTGTTCTCCATTAACAACAACACTGCATGTAAAATGTGTTTTTCGTTTTTTGAATAAAGTTACTTTTCAAGTAATTTAGTAATTATGCATTTCTTCTGTACATTTCTGTCATGTACATATGTTGTGAATAGGTCTTAAATTCGATTCATACTGGTCTTTAAAAAGTCTTTAAAAGTCTTAAATTTGAGTCGTTGAAACCTGCAGAAACCCTGATTTCTGTCCAGTGTTGCATTAATTTTTCACCATGATCTTGCATTGATAACAAGGCACTAGGCATGATGGGTGCATCACTTCACCTGCTTCTCTTACCCTTATGAGCCCATCACTCTAAAACAGTCAATCTGGACTCCTCAGACCACATGACCTTCCATTGCTCCAGAGTCCAATCTTTATGCTCCCTAGCAAACTGAAGCCTTTTTCCCCAGTTATCCTCAACGATTAGTGTTTTTCTTAAAGCTACACAGCTGTTCAGTCCCTTGAGTTCCCTTTGCATTGTGCATGTGGAAATGCTCTTACTTTCACTATTAAACATAGCCCTGAGTTCTGTTGTTTTTCTTCCATTTGATTTCACCAAACGTTTAAATGATCGCCGATCACGATCATTTAGGATTTTTTCCGGACACATTTCTTCCTGGAAGACGATGGGTCCCCACTATCCTTCCAGTTTTTAATAATGTGTTGGACAGTTCTTAACCCAGTTTTAGTAGTCATCTCCTTCAATGTTTTTTCTGCTTGATACCAATGATTTGACCCTTCTCAAACAGACACGTCTTTTCTAAAACTGTAGTATCAGGCTGTTGGTAGGAACCTTTGTGTTGTATTGTGTTGCGGGTCGGACCGTAATAAAGGTTACCTGTTAAGACGGAGTCGTGTCACGCATGCTTCTGTGTAGCCTCAAGGGTTTATTAAATATACACATATCGGAGAACAGAACATGGTGTCAGAAGTGTAAAAGTATAAAATACTAAGTGAAGAGAGAGAATTAAAAACGACGTCATCATGAGCCAGTTTCAAGTCGCCCCGCCAGAAAAGTTCACGTTCAGAGCTGAAGACTGGACGAAGTGGATAAAGCGTTTCGAGAGGTTTCGTATCGCGTCTGGTTTGGAGACACAAGCGGATGAAAACCAAGTAAACACGCTTATCTACACCATGGGGGACGAGGCAGAAGATATACTGGTTTCCCTGCATCTAACTCCAGAAGAAGCGAGTGAGTACGAGACTGTTAAAGGACGGCTGGATGCTCACTTCGTAGCCCGCAGGAATGTTATATTTGAACGGGCGAAATTCAACCAGCGCCAACAGGAGACGGGTGAGTCCATCGACGGCTTTCACACCGCGCTGCACTGTTTGGCTGAATACTGTGGATATGGGACTTTGCATGATGAGATGGTGCGTGACAGATTCGTCGTGGGTTTGAGAGATAAAAGACTATCAGAACAGCTACAAATGGACGCTGAACTGACGCTCGAGAAGGCGTTAAACAGAGCCCGTCAGAGCGAGCTAGTAAAAAAGCAACAGGAAATGCTTCATGCTAACTTCAATGTGCGGGCGCAGTTGGACCGCGTTCGCGGGAGCGCGCGCTACAGACAACCGAAGGCCGCGTTCAAACCTTTTGTCACAAAAACAACACAGGATAAAAAGGTCCAGTGCAGAAGATGTGGTGACATGAAAGGACACAGTATGCAGCAATGCCCTGCTAGAGAAGCAGCCTGCAATTATTGTGGAAAGAAGGGACATTTTGCAAAAGTCTGCAGAAATAAAAAAATATGTGAAGTAAATGCTGGATTTGAAACAGAAAGCACAAATATAGACAAAGATGTTGCTTTCCTGGGATCACTTTCTACAGAAGCTAATGAAAATCCATGGATGACAGACATACTGGTGGACAAACATAAGACTGTATTTAAAATAGATACAGGAGCTGATGTCACAGCTGTCCCAGAGACATGGTATTCTCAGCATCAATTAGGCAAATTAGAAAAACCAAAGAAAATCCTACAGGGACCGGGAGGCACCGATTTGAAGGTGAAAGGCAAGTTTACAGCAACTCTCAGTAACAACAGTGGTAGTACCAAGGAAGACATTTATGTTGTGAAGGACTTGTGTACATCACTGCTGAGTGGACGTGCTGCAATGGCATTAAAACTGGTTGCCAGAATAAACCAAATTAGTTTGGACTCCATTGAAGCTGTGAGGCAGGAGTTTCCAAAACTTTTCACAGGACTAGGACTGATGGAGGGTGAATATAACATTGTTCTGTCACCAGATGCGCAGCCTTTCTCCCTCTCTTTTTTATTTCTTTTTTTTTTTTTTTTTCCATTTATAGATGGCCTCCCTTCACACCTTATAGCCATCCTCTCACTCCAATATTTTTTTTATTTTTTATTTTTTTTTATTTTTTATTTTTTTTATTTTTTTTTTTTTTTTTTTTTTAATAGAGAAAGAAAGAAAAGAGAAAGTGAGACAACAAAACAAAACAAAACAACAAAACAACAATTGTCCACAGAAAGAGCACAAGGCAAACACACCAAACCTCCGTCCACAATCCTGCAAAGCACATGACAGAACACAACAACGAAACATACAAGCATAAAGACTGATAATATTCATGACCTTGCAAATATTTCTATAAATACACATACCCATACCTACAAATATATATACAATATACATACATATATATTTATATTCATTTATATACCCATCTACATACATCTACTATACATCCCTGCATCCATTTGTGTGTGGTTGTGAGCATGCATAAGTGAATGAGGTTCCTCCAATAGAACATTTAGTAGCGACTGTGAAGCATCAGAGACCCGTCCCCCCAAAGCCCGAGACAGACGAAGGGGCGATCAAAGCCCAAGACCCCAGGAAGGACCCCGAGCCCAGAGTCCCCAGGACCACCCGAACAGGACGAGCCACTCGTCCACTCCCCAGATCCGACCAAGTGGAAGAACCGGACGAACCCCACCAGGGACCACACACAATGACCCCCCGGGGTCAACAGCGACAATACACAGGCCCCCGCCGGAGCCCGCCGCACCGACGTAGCCCCAGGGCCGGTCACCGAGGCTCGGGCACCGGGGACGCCCATCCCTCAGGTCCAGACCTGACAGGACCAGAGGACCCGAGCCCCACCAGGCAGCCACCAGGCCGAGCTGACAAACGCCCAAGCGCCCAGCCCCAGATAGTGAGGGCCCCAAGCACGCCCGTAGGCAGAGGAACACCCACCAGGGGGCCACGTGGCAGGAGCGCGACACTGGGTAGCCTCAGAAGTATCAGAGAGGGGGCAGTCCAAGTCCCAGCCTGACACTAAAACATTCATACACAGACACACTCATTCAGACCCACCCTCATCCTCACCCTCAGTCACAGAAAGACAAACAATAACGACACGCTCCATTCATAATCCCGATGCACACTCTATACCCCCTAGGTCCAAGACATGTACCTGCTACCTACATGGGGCAGCCCACATCCAAACCCAGGAGGTAGACCCATTCATTCTGGGGTGGAGAGCAGCAGACGTCCAAGATCCGGCACACCCCGCGCCCTGCCGACAGGACAGGACAGGACACCCGAGCCCAAGCAGCCCCAGAGGGAGCCCACTGCCAGCCCCGCCCACGGCGAACCCGCAGGCCCCGAACCCCCCCACTCCCCAGCACAACCCCTGACGGCCCACCCCCAGAATGTCCGCAAGGCAACCAGGGGGGCAAGAGAAAAATAAATAAATAATATATAAATAAATAGGCTCCGTAACAATGAAGTCATGGTTACAGTCAACGTTCTGTTGACTGTCACATTCTGGACTGTCAACGATTCGACTGTCATTACCCTGATTGTCAGCATCCTGGCCACCAATGTCTTGGTGACTGCCAGCAACTGTGGCATTGTTGTTGTTAGAATGTTCAGAGTTACTATCAATGATAGTGCTACACATCACACCGGGTTTGTTCTCATTTTTAGTATTTTCCCACGTGTCGAACATCTGACGTATTTCCTCCTTGACTTCTGGGGACAGAGGGCTACGGCCTTTCCTCCGGGACTTCTGCGATTTTTTGTCTGTCTCGGACTGTTCAGTTTGAGGGGTAGGGGGAGCAGGTCCACGGCGTGGGGGCCCCTTCCGGGCCCAGACTGGCTTCGGGTGTCCCCTCTGGGACCACCCTTGGTTCGGGGGTTCCTGCTGGGACCACCCTTGGTTATATGGGTTACCCTTGTACCCATAATCTTTACTCGTTGGACGCGCACCCCCCTTTTGATCCTTTTGTTCACCCTCCGTGTTTTGCTTGAGCCACCTTGGGTTTTTCCTCAAGCGGACACCCCCACTTTGTGGTTTGTCAGGGTGAAAGGTCTGTTTCTTTTCGCCTGTCGGTGGATAGGGAGCTGGTGCTCGCGTCCCTTCCAGTTCCAGCGATTGGGAGTCGGCTCTCGCACTCGTGAACACCTCTACGGGTGTTCTGCATTCCATGCGGGCCTCGAAAACATTTACGGCGCATTGTTTCATTTCCTTGATGGTCTTGTCTCTGAAATTAGCCATCACTTGAACTGACTCTTTTATATCAGGGTGGAGGTTTTTACCGAAAAGGTATTTAAAACCTACGTCGTCCTCCATGCCCGGTTCATTGCGATTACCAAAGAAAGCCTGGAACATTCTCTGGTAATATGCCTGTGGATGCTCCTTCTTACCTTGCACGACCTTCTCGGCATCAGGGTAGCCACCAGGCCCCATGTTTGGAGTGAACTCTCGTATAAGAGTATCACGCAACAGTTTGTAATCTGTTTTTATGGCGTCCGGTTGGCGAACAATGAAGTTATATACAGGCCAGTCTGCGGTGAGCCTGATCAGCGCAATTTTATCCTCAGCAGTAGCATTTGGAAAATTACCCAGCTGGAAATCAAGAGAGTCTAGGTAGTTCTTTGTATAGATTGAACCCAACGGCCCTGGCTCAAAGCGTTGAATGTATCTAGAAAGCTTCTGGAGTTCAGGTATTGGAATAGAAAGTTTAGCATCATTGCTATTCCCATTTACCTGTGATCCATGTGCAGGTGTTGATGTTGAGGACGCAAGTCCCTGCTCCGACTGGCGGGTCTTAACAGGTACGGTGAGCTGTTCTGCATCACCGCGTGGAGGTGGTGGGGGTGGTGGTGTGATGCCTTGAGAATGCTTTGCCACAACATCCACCCACCTCTCCCTTTCTTTAAAGAGGTTTTCTTTAGTTAAGGTCAGTTCCACCTTACTTTCAGTCAATTCTCTGCGTAAACAATCA
>JBBPBX010106074.1:0-11493 GCA_038048925.1 Garcialebias charrua | reverse complement strand
TTTTTTTTTTTTTTTTTTGTAATAACTTAACACATTCTTCATAGTGTGATGATCCAGATAAAACATATTTTGGTTACATGAAACCCAATATTTATTTAATTGCAACTTTTATTATCAGTTTGCTGAACTCCACCTTTTCCCCCTCCCTGCAGAGCACATTCAAACTCTCTGCAGTGTCTGCCCTCACATGGTCAGAACGCTTGTTTGCTCATGTTTTGTGCCAAAACTCATGCAAGTAGAAAATGTGTCAGCCTATTTACAGTCCTAATGAAATGCATTGCTTTAGAGATTTCAGGGAAAGCTAAGGTGAATAACCTCTGCTGGGTGATTTAAAATACAAACTGTGTCCTCATTTCACATCCTGTAAACTTCTAATTAACACGCAACATTTAGTGACAGTACATAGAAGACAAATTATTGCTTAAGTTAAAAACTAACGTTACACACACAAAAAAACAACACATTTTATCATAATCTTTTAAAATATGTCAGAAAAAGAAACACCAAGATGTTGGTAGACTCACTAAATTCATCTAGAGCTGTCATTTACACCACAAAGTTTTTTTCAGATAAAACGGAAATCAGAATCTGACTTAAGCCCTATTCGCACAGGATTAGTTTTACCTAGGGAACACATGCTATTTGTAATAATTATGGAGATGGACTGTGTTGTTAATCCCGTGCAAATCGGCCATGTCAGTAATTTGTAAAGTAAAAATTCCCCCACAATCTACCTACCGTACTATATTTTGCTGAACTCTGAGGTCCTGTGATAATACTAATCCAATGTGAATAGGTATCTCTGTGATTTGGACAGAAATGGGTGGGATATGATATGTAATTAGGCTGTTGTTGTTGTTGTTGTTGTTTTCTAAGCTAAATCATTTGGAAAAATATAGAACAAAGCTATTTTAAATGACCGCTCTGCTCACTTCAGCTTTAAAAAAAATGTTTGCTTAGGCTCTTTTGCTGCTACTTCCTTCTCCGCAGATGACAGCAGGTGCTGAGACATGCACATCACTGTGCAAGAGGCAGGGGACACCCTGGACAGGTCGCAAGTCCATTTCAACCGGTGGGTCAGTGGAAGCGCGGTCACTCACACGCGGCTGTTGACAGGTTGTCCAGCCGAGCTTAATGTGTTTTTTTTTTTTTTTGCCTCTTACTGGTCGAACCTGCCTCCTCCTCAACAAGTAGTCCAACACAATTTTATATGTGCATTATTTAGTTTTCTTTGTGCGGATTTGTAAAACCATATCAAAGCCTGAGACTGGCCCGACCTGCACATTAAGCACATTCATCATCATCATCATCAACTTTATTCAGCAGACTCGTGGTCCACAAAAAAACATAACACACACAACACATACCAAAAAAAAAAAAAGAAATGAATAAAAAAAATATATTATATACATTATATGGACTGGCCCGGTCGTGACAACACAGTGCGTTAACATAATATTCGGAAGATGTAAATTTCAAGTAAATCTCAGGCTTTGTTATCCCGTGCAAATGTGCCACATAAAAAGCAGACATTGGGGAGTAATATATTTATTACATGTGGTCCATACATAAAACTAATCCTGTGGGAATAGGGCTTTAGACCATCTGTATGTCATCAGATCAAACACAATAACCCCATTTCACAAAACACTTTGAAGTCAGACTTGAGATTCCTTCTATCCATGGTGTGATTTAGGTAACAATGAGGCAGCATTGATGGGCTGATGTTAATCTGTCACAGTTACACCTCTGAAATAAGTGATCTGATTTTGCTTGACGAGCTAGCCACATTATAGATGTCCAACACACGTTTCAGGCAAAGCACTCCATTTCAATGGCATGTCATACTCCACGGCACTATGGTTCTTGTATCAAATTTATTGTTGGCTATAGTTGGCTTGATTGGTACATTTATTAAAATCCACAGTAGCTGTTTTGTGAAAATGTCTTTGAGCAACAATTTTTTTCTCTCTAGTTGTGTCATTTGGTTCAAATGCACATTATGATTTTTCAAAAACATGCATGTGGGGAGTGGTGGCACAGAGGTTAGAGAAGATGGGCCTGTGATCAGAAAGTTTCAACTCCAGGCTCAACTTCCTAGAGTAACGTCAAAATATGGGTGGAAAAGGTGAAACACCCACACCTGCCTCCACCCTCATTCGCCCCACTCTGGGCCCTTGAGCAAGGCCCTTAACCCCCACCATCCGCTCCCTAAAACAGGTATCTCTTGAAAATGAGTTCTCGTGGCTCAATGAGAGTACCTGGATAAATAAAGTGTTAATAAAAATGTAAAACTGCCTTCTGGCCCAGGCTTCCCATGCATAAGAGATATGTGATCTCACTGGAACGTGCCTTGTTGAATAATAATTAATAATTATTCAATATACTTTATAAAGGCACAACTGATTGCACTACCATGGTAGCTAAAGACATGTCCACAAAACGACACCCACTCATCTTCTGAACCAGTTTAATTTGGTCAGTGTCATGGTGGCTAGTGTCTAATCTAGCAGTCAATGGATGTGTGGTGGGATATATCCTCATCATTATAGATCCACATTTAGTTTTCCTGTCTACTGCGGGTCCAGCTCAAACATATACAGTAATCATGAATGCACATGCATACACACAACAAGCATATCAAAACTAAGCTGGCATCATTTTTTAACTACTGGGGAAAACTGAGGAGCCTGAAGAAAACCCACATGTGTACCACAAACCTGCAGACCGCACACAAAGAAGCTCCAAAAAATGTCTATCCTGTTATTTTCTTGCTGTGTAGCAGCATTACTAACCACCATTCAACATTGCCAACCCACCTTCTGCTTTTATTGTTTGTTTTTTCAAACCCTGAAATATATGCTTTTTGTTGTTGTTGTTTTTTTCACCCTTATTTCTAGAGGTTAGGAAAAGTAATTTAAAGCACTTGTTAAATTGAACACATCAACTATAATTATGGTTTATTTGTTTAGATAAACACATAATTTGGGTATCTATCAAGTGTGTTTATGAGGTCTCTTTAATTTACAACTATGCAAGCATACAATTTAAAATATCCAGATTCATGTTCAATTAACCAGGTAGAAAAATCCAACAAAGTCAGGCACTTTGGATGGTTTCTTGTTGTTGAAATGTTTCATCTTTCATCCAAAAGACTCCATCAGCATGAGGAGCCACAACAAAGTCAGTCTTATAAGTAGCACCTTCACATAGTGGGTCAACTAGTTTGATGGTGCTCCGATGGTTTCTGGAGTTTGCTCTATCTCACGCTGACTCGTTTGAGGCAGTTGAGGCCAAAGTAGTTCAACATATTAAAGTCTGTGCTTAATAATCCAGTTAGATAAATGTACCAAAGTTAAACTGGTTGACTCACTATGTAAGCTGATATTTATAAGACTGTTTGTTGTGGCTCCTTGGACTGATGAAGTCTGTTGGATGAAATATGAAACGTTTCAACAAAAAGAAACCGTCCAGAGGACCTGACTTAACTTTTGTTGCATACAATTTCAACTTTGATCTCACTAATATGTTAAGCAGGAAATATAGCTTAGACATTTTTTTTTTACCTCCTAAAATGTGTGGTAACTTTGATTTGCTTTGAATTTAAAAAGCATCTGTGCGAACACCTGTAGGTTAAACTAACTCTCTCCGGGCTTCACTCTACAAAACCTCTGATAAGCCTGTTTAAAACTTCAATTGACAGTCTGTGCCAAATCCAGGTGCCACCTTCCTGGACAGGTCTTCAGACTGAGGTTAAAGCTGCAACCTCTGGACCACCAAGGATCTGCCCTATCAAAGTGAGAAAGTGGATACAGTTCTGTAGCTGACCCTGACCTTTTTATGGGGCAGATTCAGAATGAGATGAGGCATTCCTCTTTAGGGATCATTATTAATACAGACACGGAGCAGTGCTGTTCAACCCCAGAAATTAGAAGAAAATAAATAGTCTTCTTGACTGGGAAGTAGCTGACTCGGTTACAATTTCAAAAACTTGTTTGAAACAATTAGGGAGTTACTCTAAAAGTTTTGTGAGGTATTATGGAGAAGATGAACTCACTTTGCAGTTTCAACATTAGAAGGCAACAGCAATAGAAAAGCAAATAACGGCTTTGTACAGCTATTTCAAAATGTGAAGGTTCTTCTCACTCTATGGTCTATGTGAGTAGACTTACTTTTCTACCACAACAGTGACATACTTCATTATATACACTTGCTAACAGAGATGCAGCATTTCCTGTGTAGGCCAGTACAACAGTGACATACTTCATTATATACACTTGCTAACAGAGATGCAGCATTTCCTGTGTAGGCCAGTACGGTGAGTCACAGATAAACTGAAGTAGAGGTCGGTGTGAATGTGCCACAGGCATTTTTCACCCTACAACAGCATCGGTGTCTCTTCTTTTCTGACACTGGTTGGTTTTAGTATTTGAGGTCAATAGATATTAGTATTATAGAAAGTTTCAACTTTACAACCAGGATAGAGTTTGATTAAGAACATTTAAGAATTAAAATTGGCAGAGACCTACGACTAGCCAATACTAGCTCCCTGCTTTTTTTAAGTCTGGGAAACTAAAGTAAACCAGACAGCATTATGTCACTGCAGTTATAACGGGTTTTTCACAAGATGCTCATAAAAAGAAACAAGGTAGTTTTATAGGCAAGTAAATCATAACAAGAAAATTAATTAGTTTCAAGGGGGGAAATAAAACAACAGATACAAAAGTAGCTTGGTCAGTCAAGTAAAGCATCAACAAGAAACCTGTATTTGAAAAGTATTCAGCCTCATATACACTAGGGATGCACAATATTGGATGTTTGGCTGATATCCGATATGTTAAAACTTATTTGGCCGATAACCGATACTGATACCAAAAATTGTATACTTTCCTTTGTCAGAACATAGCCCTCTTATTTAGGCTTATTTGCTACAAAAATTGTGTAACAGCTGTAAGAGCTGGTGACATATATTCAGAAACAGCCATATGCATAGCACTTTAACTTACATTAAAGTCCATGACCCACCATGTTTTCAAATTGCATCGCCATTAATATTTATTAGTTTATTTAAAAATAATACAGGAGCGTTTATTTATATTGTAGAGAAATAATGCAAAATGTGTTATTTCATGATTTATAGCAGATTTTAGCAGAAGCTCCGGGAAGATCTGCCCCTCTCCAAATATGGGCATTCACATCACTAAAGATTCCGCCTTGGAGTTACAGGCGGAGTTTTAATAAGCCTTCATCAACTTCCATGACCGCTGCTCTAAGAGAGGAAAAAAAAAGAGAAGCGGTTGCTCACTGATGTCTGTCATATTCTGAGCAGCATCCACGTAGACATACTAGTTTAATTCGCTTGATCGCGACAAATTCATTCATTTCCGCATCGCCTTTTTATTCTCTCCCCTGACCAGACAGGTCGGGAGTAGAAAGGCAGCCGCAGCGCGGAGCTCTGTCGGTCTGGATGTACCATCGCGCGCGGGCTTCCCCGTGCTCTCTGTGCTTCCCCGTGCTCCAGCAACAAGGCTGGACAGAACCGAGCCCCAGCACGAACTTCAAAGCTGACCCGCAGCGGAACGGGGAGCCAGGGAGAAGCCGCACGGCTCGCTCCTCTCTGGGCAGAGGAGAGGAGAGCAGCCAGCAACAGTCGCAGCGGTGTTATATCTTATTAAAAAGGTCTATAAAATAAATAATAAATAAAAGCAGACCACTGGTCCAGTTGTACACAAAAATGCACCAGGAAATATGCAGTTTTACTCTCACTCTCATAAACCTCCATGGAAACTCACTCCTACCTTCTGCCTTGCTTTCTGGGTGGAGATCAATGTAACGAAAGGCATGACCCTTCGGGACTTTTCGGCCAGGTTTCCGGATTCATTCGGGAGTGGGTTGTTTTTTTTTTTTTTTTTAACCCTCGCCTGGCCCAAATGCAAAAATGAAAATAAAATTCATAAAATACTACAGTAATTCTCCAATATGGTGAATTGTTACTGTCACGGTGGGTGTTGTCCTTTAAATGAAAAGTGTTAAATGTTATTTGTTAGTATTAGTCACCTGTGATGCTGTCTCCCTTGTGGAGACTTGTGCAGGTTCCTAGCTGCAGTGTGGGATCCTCTACACTCTTGTGCATGAAGGACATCCTTTTTAAGTTCAAAGTTTTCGATTATCCATTGTGTCGTAAGACCAATCATGCTAACTGGGCTAACATGATGTCCAAATGTCTGTGGTAAAACTCACCAAAGTGCTATAGGCTATTAGCTTCTCAATGACGTCGGAAATGATGTCTTGTAACTCGGATAAGACTACATCGAAAAAATATCTCTGACTGAAGACGGTGTAGCGAGGCTCAACGTAGTCCATACATTTTCGGAATCTGACATCCTCACCAAGAAAAAAAAACGTACACATCGCTGACATTTTGAATTTTCCTTTCTGCCGCAGGCTCTGATAGGCACGTGTGACGGCATCACACATTGTGCTGCCATTACAGGCATCCTTGTCACTAGGTTGTCATACAAAAACATTGCCTTTTGTATCGGTGAGTTATTTTGATGGAACGGCCGATGTTCGATATTGAACTTTAACGCTAATATTGGCCAATGCCGATACCATGCCAATAATATTGTGCATCCCTAGAATACACTTTTTGATAGTAGGCCTATTTGACTTTCGAGCACAAGTTGTAAACTCAAATAAAAAATAGGTTTTAGGGCACAAAGCTGGCATGTGTGAAAACAGGTTACAGTACTATTTTTAAAAAGTTATTTTTACAACAACTACATACATTTATGTTGATAGGAGTAAACCCATAGTAACAATTTAAAAAGTGAAGTAACTACTGATAAGCCTGTTTAAAATACAGTATTTTTTAAAATAGTTTCCTATCTACAAATCATTTTTAAAGTTTGTTTTTCTCAACAAAATATCTATTTGTGTTTGTATGAGAAGGGTAAAAACAGAAAATATATGTTTAAAAAAATATCCAGCTGCTGTGGCTGGGGCTTTTGTTTCTGTGCAATGTTCCACAAGCAAAGGTAGCTGCTGAGAGAAAGGCACAAACTCTGTTCTGCATATGCGTCCAGATGTTAAAATACTGAGTTGGCTTGACTCTTACTTCCAACACTGGAGCTCTCACACTGCTGTGATCTGAAGCACACAACTTACACATAAACACTCTCAAGTACTGCCTCTTAGTGAGTTGAGCAAGGGCACAATTCTAAATGGCTCTTTTGATGCATTTCACTTTCTTCTGTCTGTTTCTCTTTCTTGTTCTATCACTCTCTGGCTTCATTTTTGCCCCCTTTTCAATCTATTAATTTTGTTCTTTTCTGTCATCAGCATTTCTTCTTCTTCTTTTGGTTTTTATTGGCGGCTGGCAACCAACTTAAGGTGCATTTACCGCCACCTACCAGACTAAAGGACGGAGGTTGAGGAGCATCAAGTGTAGAACCACTAGACTGAGGAACAGCTTCTACCCTGAGGCTGTTAGACTCATGAATAAATAAAAATAAAATAAAAAATAAACACTGCAAAATATCACATCATACTGATGCTGATCTGTTTTCTTGTTGCTGTGTTCATCTGTGTTCATCTGTGACCATCTGCTCATACAAACTCATGTTCGTGCTGCTGTTTATTCCCACTATATTAGGCTTAGTGTATTACTAGTTGATGTTTTTCTTAGTTAGTTCTAGATGTTATTACTGTTTTTCTCTTTCATTTGTTGTTGGATGTAACTGGGACCTCGTGTACATAATCTCGTTTTCATCACATGTACCACATGCGGTGCAAATGACAATAAAGACTCTCTGACTCTGACTCTGACTCTAAAGTGTGGTCATCAGTGATGTCAGAGGGAATTTGACACATCACAACAATGTGTATGGCATCCAAATTCACACCCTAACCTATTTCTTAACTACATGTTTGCATGTTGAAGCATGCACCGGCATACAGATACTTAAATACTCATACATTAAATGTGATTTATTAAGCCTATGTTATTTAAATACTTAAACAAGTGGTTTTTATCATAGCTCGATTTATTTTCTAATAGACTGATCATAGATAGTCCAATATTCTTTTTGTTTAGTGATGATTACAAAAGCTGACGTTCTTCTAAATATTTATCACAATGTAACAAAACATGCTCCACAGTTTCCATCTGAGGGCAGTGATTGCATGCCCCATTTTCATGTTTTCCTATTTTTAAAAGAGAACTATTAAGCCCAGAATGTCCTATTCTAAGTCTTGACATAACTACTTCCTCCTTTCGCCTTCCGCTCAAACATTTATTTTCCCCCACATTCTTTTGAATTGTATATAGTTGTCTTCCGTTATCATTGTCATCCCATTGCTCCTGCCAGGTCTTAAGAATTTATTTTTGTATAATTGATTTTCCCTCATTTTTACTCAATGGAATATTTAAATGAACAATTTCTGATTTCAAAGCCTGTTTTGCAAGAATATCTACTTCCTCATTACCTTCTACACCTACATGAGCAGGAATCCAGCCAAATCGGACATAGTATTTTCTATTATGTAGCTGAACCAATAATTGGTGTATTCTAAACAGCAAATCCAATCTGGAAGCTTTTCCAGACTTTATACTTAATAATGCCACTTGGCTGTCTGATGCTATTATAAATTGCAATTGTCATCAGCATTTGCTGGTTGCTCCCCAATTCATATACTTTGTCTCTGTCCCTCAGGTGTGTCTTCCTTCTAACACCCAGTCTTCACCCTGTCACTCCAGTGGATAATGGTCTGACTTTGGCTGCCAAGACAGGGTATCAATGTTTGTTGTAGTAGTCTGGTTTACCATAATACTAAATGTTTTACCCTTTTTTATTCTTGCAAAAGGCATACCGTGCATGCTATGGGAACAAAATATCTTAATGGTTCTTTAATATTGTTATGATGATACTACAAACATCCAAGACATACATACATACATACATACATACATACATAAGTGCATGCATGCATAAATAAATAAATAAATAAATGTCTGTCTTAGGTTTTTTTTTTGACAGTCTTTGTAAAATATTTACATTTGTTATTTTTTACCTTTTTTGTTTGTTTGTTATTTGTCAATGTTTTATGTGCGTTTTTTTTTATTTTATTTTATTTTTTATGGTGTCCCCATCATTTCACCCTTAGTCAGTTTGTGCTACTAAGTTTTTTCCCCAAACAACATTAACCTAATCCAATTAGTTTCAGTTAAAAGACAGTTTCAGTAAAAATAAATAAAAAAATAAAAAAATAAAATGTGAAACATAAGCAGCAGAAACATCACTTCACTACATGCTATTTGATGTGAACATCCAAAGATGTTTGATATGCTGAAACAAGCACAGCTAAGCTGACCTTGGAAAACTCTAAATAACTGACTGCAAGATGTTTGCATCAATATTATACTAAGGCCAAAAAAATAGTAAAATAAAACTACAACCCAATTATGCTTTGACCTCTACATCTGTGACTGTTTTACGTGTGGACCTGCCTTTAGCAGGTTACGCATACAGTGGCATAGAGTCTTACACAATATGAAATTCAGTGGTACTAGGCTTTATCCTTTCCATCTATTACTGTACCATATACCATTTATGTGTACTCATGCACGTCAGCTATAGAACAAGACCTCTCAGAAACTCACTGGTGTAGCTACCGGTAATCGGGCTCTACATCAAATACATCCCAGTTGGGAACACTGATAAAAATAGTGCTTTTATCATCAGGTTCTTCTGTGTTGGTAGTTATTGCTCCTCCTTTATGGGTTACTCATCCACCATATTGTGTTATTGCTGTTTTTTTTTTTACCCTATTCCTTTTATGCTTCTGTCCAACTCCCCATCTTTCCCTCCATTTTCATATTCTCTTCAATTTTCCACAGGATTTGCTCTTACAGGGATCTCTCATTTAGAGTGAGCTCACAGTTCTCATTTGATGATAAGGTTATTTGGGAAAAGTAATGTGGCAGGAAAAAAGGCATGGAAGAAATAGGACTCAAAGGATAACAGGATACTATAGGCCTATGTAGAGGAGAGGAGGACCTATGACCAAAAAAGAGTAAGAATACAAGAAGATAGGAGGATGGAAAGTAAGACAACAAAGAGAAAGATTACATTGAAAAGTGGGCCAGTTGGTATTAAAGAAAGAAAAAAAAAACCTCTCAGTTCAAGAGCTTGGTGTGCAGCTGTTGCTTATGAGAAGTATTCACACACATCTTCAATCACAGATACAAATACAGTACACATGTGCATTGAAACACACATAAGCTTGCGCACTACTTTCCTGTCACATATTTGCACAAATGCTTTGGGCTATACTTTGAACTGATCCCTGCCACCGGAAAAACACACAGAAGCTGACTGATAATAATATTATCCTATGGCCTTCATATAGTAAAATGCTCTTTTTTTATTACTGAGAAGAAATTTAAATATTATGGCTTTTAGAGGCAGCTTCAGAATTAAATGACTGTCATGGTTTTCAACGTCAATGGAATATTGAGACATTTTAATAAAGGAACTGAGGTGCAATATCTATTTATTTATTTATTTATTTATTTATTTACTTTTGAATCTCATGGCATGGCATGTGCATGAGGACTTAAAGACAGCAACCTTGCCACTGATATTGGCTCAAAACTCAGAGTGTCACTTCTTAAATGATGAGAATTTGTTTTAAAAAGGCAGCAAAATACACTTGTACTCTTCATTTTGTTCAATGTAGCTTAGCCCACACCTTTATCTACTCTACTCTTGTTATCTTAAGACAAAATATATGATCAAGCATTTAGTTGTTTTCTTTTTTCTAATATTATACCAATGCTGTCTGTAGTACTATTCTGGGATTTGCTCTCTGACATTAACACCAATATATAGGATTACACAGCTTTCCACTGAACCCCATTTTGAAAGATCTAGCTATTGGTGGAAGTGAAGAATGCAGGTTTGGCTTGCCCAAAACAGATACATCAATGCAACAATGTCCCAAACCCCTGGCAGAGATTATAGAGTAGGATTTTTTTCCCTGTACAAAGCAACTTTTTACTACATTGTAGTATATATATACAGGTGGTCCTCGACTTACGAGCGAGTTCCGTTCCTCCGAGTATCTCGTAAGGCAAAATCTCGTACGTCGGAACATGAAACACGTGTTCTCGTAAGTCCGGATTTTCGCTCGTAAGTTGGAACATTTATGCTAGCGCTACTACGAACACTCATTTTTCATCAAAAACATTCATACTACTTCATAAACATGCTCAGAAACGTGTTTCCAAACGGTTAGCTAACACACTTTCATCTAAAAACACAAAAAAGTGCTGTATTTTTTACAAATTTACTGCTTGTTCGCCAGCTCGTAAGTCCGGAACCTCGTATGTAAGAGCGCTCGTAAGACGGGGAATACCTGTATGTATATATATATATATATATATATATATATATATATGTATATATATATATATATATATATATATATATA
>JBBPBX010106073.1:0-11493 GCA_038048925.1 Garcialebias charrua | reverse complement strand
TATTAGCCACAGGTTAGGTAGCATAGGTTTAGCGAGTTTTTTTTTTTGACATTTTTTTTTGTGAGAGAAATAAAATGGGACCCAAGAGGCCTTCGAAGTCCGCTGATAAGGGTGCGGGTAAGAAACCCAGGCAGACCATAACCCTTGAGACGAAGCTAAAAATTGTTAAAATGTGTGATGGGGGCATGTCAGCGACCGAGGTAGCAGCGAAGCTAGGCTTTCCGCGTTCGACGGTGGGCACGATCAAGGCAGACAGAGAGAGAATTCTGGACCAAGTGCGTCGTTCCGCACCCATGAAGTCCACAATTATCACGAAGCAGAGAACGGGTGTTTTGGTGGAGATGGAGAGGTAGGTCTTGGTTTGGATCGAGGACAATGCTCAAAGGCGCGTGCCCGTGTGCATGGCCGTGATCAGGGAGAAGGCCCGCATGATTTACAGCACGCTGAAAGGTAGGAGTCAGGGAGGTGCGGGGGAGGAGGGAGGTGCGGGGGAGGAGGGGGCAGGACAGAGCGACTCAGGCGAAGGCACGTCACAACAGAGCGATCCTGGAGAAGGGACGTCAAGCAGCATGTCAGGGAGGGGTGCTGTGGGAGAGGGGGACACTGGACCTGATGAATTCACTGCCTCCAAAGGATGGTTTCAGCGCTTCAAGGACAGAGCGAATTTGCACAACCTAAAAATACAGGGTGAGCATTTAATTTCTCTTTTTTTTTTGTTACAGGTACAGGTAGTCCTTGACTTCCGATTTTTAAAAAAAAATTCATTTTACTGTTTTTGTGTGCATTTAAACAGGAGAGGCAGGCAGTGCTGACCACGCAGCAGCTGAGGCCTTCCCTGACAAACTGGCTGAGGTCATCAGGGACGGCGGGTACACTGCCCAGCAAGTGTTTAATGTCGATGAGACAGGCCTGTTCTGGAAGCGTTTGCCCAACAGGACCTACATTAGCAGAGATGAGCGAATAGCAGCAGGTCACAAAGTTGGCAAGGAGCGCCTGACCTTGCTGCTTGGGGGGAATGCTTCTGGGGACTGCAAACTCAAGCCCTTGTTGATTTACCAATTTGAAAACCCCAGAGCCTTCAATCATGTTGATAAAAAAAGGCTTCCAGTCTATTGGGCATCAAATAGGAAGGCCTGGGTAACGCTGGAAGTGTTTTCAAAATGGTTTAAGCAACATTTTGTGCCAGATGTCAAGCGTTTTTGCCATTCCCAAAAGATTCCCTTTAAAGTCCTGCTGGTGTTGGACAACGCTCCAGGACACCCCCCTGATCTCACCGACATTAACCCGGCTGTGCAGGTGGTGTACCTTCCTCCTAACACCACCTCGCTGATCCAGCCGATGGACCAAGGGGTGATAAGTACGTTTAAGGCGTACTATCTCCAGAGGGTCATTCGTAACGCTTTGGAGGCAACCGGAATGACTCCAGGTGTCAGCCTCAAAGACTTCTGGAGAACATACAACATCCACGATGCTGTGCTGAACATTGATCACTCCTGGAATCGTGTGACTCAGAACAACATGAGCGGCGTGTGGAAGAAGGTGTGTCCACAGCTTGTTCAACAGGTACACGATTCCAGGGAGGTTGACAATGTCATTGAGGACGTTGTGAGGATGGGCAGGTCACTGGAGCTCGAGATGGACGTGGATGATGTCCAACAGCTTCTGGGATCAACAGGAGAGGACCTGTCAGTGGAAGACCTCATTCTTCTCGACAGGCACGTCCCGGCTGAGGAAGAGGTGCAGGCCAACCCTAGCCCACCCAAGACCTTCAGCCGGCAGGAGTTGGCATTGGCTTTCAAGGACTTCCACAGCGGCTTGGCCCGGTTAGAGAAGCAGGACGAAGATGGGGAGAGGTTTGAGAGGGCTCGAAGAGTCATCTTGGGCGGGCTTGCGTGTTATCAGCAGATCCTGGACGAGAAGAAGCAAGAGGCTGTGCAGAGCAGCATGTTAAGGTTTGTCACCATCTCTGCAGCTCCTCCAGGATCTGCTGGTGCACCAGAAGATCCAACACCAGCCAGTCCTCCTGCAGCAAGCCAGGATGACTCCATGGACAACTCAACCTCTCCCCAGTAAAAGACGCCTCCCCTCTCCCTCCCTCCAGGTGATGAATTGTTATTTTTATTTTTCAGAGTTGTGTCACGTTACACACAGTAACTTCATCTGTTAATCAATTTGTATCTACTTCTGTTCACAGCCTGCTGCTCCTCCTCCTCCTCCACCTCCTCTCCACCAGCTCCACCATCCCATCACTGACCTGCCCACCTTCACATAACAGCACAGCATCGTGTGAAAGGTACAGCAAAGACATGTCAATGTTTTTTCCTGTAGTTTTTGTTTTATGCTACATCTACTGTAAACATCACCGCTCTCTCGACAGCCTCCAAAGCGTCACGCCCCCTTGGTCCATCAACACATGTGCACCACACCACACAGGTAAGGAGAAGTTGTTGTTGTCTGTGTTTTCATTCTTTGCAGATGTTCACGTCTGTGTGTGGGTTTATACAGTACAGAACCACCTGTTGCTCTGCCTCATGGACCAGGCTATGGAAGTGAACTTCCACCTGTTGCTCTGCCTCATGGACCAGGCTATGGAAGTGAACTTCCACCTGTTGCTCTGCCTCATGGACCAGGCTATGGAAGTTAACTTCCACCTGTTGCTCTTGCCTCATGGATGGACGTGTGTCCACTCTGTCCTGCCTGCCTGCCTCTCTCCCTCTAGCACCTCTCCATCATTGCACCACACCAATCAGGTGAGGACAAGATGTTTGCCATCTTCAGGTGTTCACAGGCCCACCTGTAGGTGCTCATGTTCATTTTTGTGTTGTTGTTTTCACAGCTCACATCGTGGACTTTCCTCATGGATGGACGTGTGTCCACTCTGTCCTGCCTCTGTCGTCCAGGACATCAGTCCTGCCATCTGCCTCCATCCATCACCTGTGTCAACACCTTCTGCATGTATGACTGCTGCCAAAACAAACAAAAAAACACCTTTGCTGATGGACAGAACTGTTCACATCAGGACCACACCGCTGAGCTCACACCTGGCGCTAAATGCTCCCATCATTCATGGTTGAGCACTGGCTAAGCAGTTCCATCTGATCCAGGTTTGAACTTGAGAAAAACATCAGTGTCTACCTACACTTCAGTCAAAGTAAGGACATTTTGTTTCCTTGTTTCCTTCTTCTGCTGCTTCCAGCTTCTTTTTTGGGTTCATGGACTTTTTCATGCACATGGACTGCACACCAACACCACATGGACTGCACTGGTTTCAAAAACATGATGGTTGCAACATGTTAACAGCTGCTTCTCAGAGAAGTGTTCATGTTTCATGGTTGACATGTTCTAGCTGCTGCTGGATGCATGGATGAATGCATGGGAGTTCCTTATCATTTGCTGCATTTTGATGTTGACAGCTGCTGCTCAAGGAGAAGTGTTCATGTTTCATGGTTGACATGTTCTAGCTGCTGCTGGATGCATGGATGAATGCATGGGAGTTCCTTATCATTTGCTGCATTTTGATGTTGACAGCTGCTTCTCAGAGAAGTGTTCATGTTTCATGGTTGACATGTTCTAGCTGCTGCTGGATGCATGGATGAATGCATGGGAGTTCCTTATCATTTGCTGCATTTTGATGTTGACAACTGCTGCTCAAAGAGAAGTGTTCATGTTTCATGGTTGAACTCATTTGCAGATTATGGCTGAGAACTGTTCAGGAAGAGATTTGTATTTTGTATGCTTTGTCTGTGCTGAAAAAAACATTTCAGTACTGTACCTGTACTGTACATGCTGTACAGGTACTGGTTTTGTGTGTTTATGGATGAATGTGTGGTATAATGTGTTATCTAAGTGTTTGTAAATAAAGTTCTGTGCATGTTTATGGCACAGGATGTCCGCTTGTTCATTCTCATGCCGTTAAATGTGTGTGCGGCGCTCCGTTAGCGGTATAGCCGCGACCTGCGGCAGAAATGCGGACCTACGACAGGCACGTGTTTTTGGTCCGCGAGGTACGACAGAATCGACCTAAGTCACACTCGTAGGTCCCGATCCCTGACGTAACTCGAGGGTTCCCTGTATATATATCACAGTAAAACCACTTAAAATATTATTTTGAATGAAATTTGTTGATGACATCACGAGTTTTTGATTGTTGTTAGAGCAATTTAATAAGTGGACAGTATTGAAGTGACTTTTCTGATGATATGTCAAGAAATATTTAAACTAATACACCAGAAATGTTCTATTTCTGAATTCCTGGATATGTTGGTGTAGCGGATTGTATTTTCTAGTTGAAACTGAACGCATCGTGATGCTCAATCGTGTGTAGTGGACCAGACCCTGGTCACTGAGAACTGTAGTGGACACACCTTTTCACTGATCCTCTCAGTGAAACACCTTTTTCTCTGTAAACCCGCAGTGAAAGACATTAACACAGTTTATTCCATTAATTTGAATCAAGACACAAATTAAATCAGAAGAGACTTCTTTAAATTTGTTCTAATTCAAATATATAAACAGAATAACCTTTTGTCATTCTCATGATCATTTGCTATTATTCTGTGTTATTCTTCAATATAAGCATTACGGTGTTACTCTTTAATACAGTGAATCAAACTGTGTCTAAAGTTGAATAATATGTCAGAATGACCTGTTCAGTTTTGTTTAGAAATGAGAAACAGTTAATCATTTAACTGGTGACTCCTTTCTGTCCATTTCTAAAAACAATCTTTCTTTGTTTTTCTAAAACAACCTTCATTTTCTGAACTACAGTGACATTGCTGGCCACGAGTAAACCACTCCTACTCTGGTCACAGGAGCCAATGAGGGCAGCGAGTACTACTGATATCAAACTCACTTTAAAAGTCCTTACTTCCTGTTTCTCCCTCAGTGCTACGAGGAACTTCAGATGAAATGTAACTTTCCTTTAGGCTGTGAACAAGACCAGGAGTCAAAGGTCTAGTTCACCAGCCAGAGTTAACAGTGAGCTGCTGTAAACTCGCTCGAGCCCAGAGCTCTAACTTTGAAATAATTTTCCTCTCAAGGAATATTTTATTCTGAAACCAACCAGGAAGTGCTGCTACTTCTGACGATCCAAGCGAAGAACAGGAGACGTTGAAAGTAAACAAGAACCGGTTCGGACGCACTGGACGTGCAAGGACTCTGTGTGTCTGAAAGGCCAGTGCCTACTCTTTACCAGACTGGTCGTCTTAAAAGGTAATGAGTCTGCTGTTTACAAACGTACCTGGAGTTTAGCAGAAGTCTGACGGAGAGTGTCATTCTGGTTGGAACTCATCTCAAGATAAACTTCCCTCTAATTCTTCCTCCATCTTTCCTACTACTCTTAAACTTCTCCTTATCTCTAAGCCAGTCACTAAACTTTGAGAAATATTTGCCTACAGATAAGAAGTAATATGTCATCTCATTACTTGTTCTGTTGTTCCAAAATTGAATCTGCTAACGAGTAATTTATAGGAAATAGATCGATCAATCAATGTACATGTCATGATGTAATTTTATGATTCTGTTAATGATTCAGTTCTGCTGAATCACCATAAATTAACATTTCATGCCTTTTACATCACTCATCTGGTCACAAATGTATTGTTTAAACTGAAAAAGAGAGAACCCGTGAATTATTGATGATAATTTGTGTCTGTTTAAAACCTGCTCATTTTACATCTGGTGAACAGTACAGATCAGTAAATCTGATCTACCCCTGATCCCTACACGTGGACAGCTTGACTGCAGGATCCAAACAGTTCCTAACACAGCTTAGCTCCACACTTCACTTTAGACTGCAGTAAATAAATACATACCTGTGTAACCCTGATGTTTGGTTTGATACCAGTGAACTGATGAATCGCTCACCCAGGAACTCTTCTCAGCTTCACAACATTTATTAACATGAACTTCATCTGTAACAGAAAAAAAAACATGTGGTTGGTGGTGGTCTGACATGTAGCTCCTGCCCCAACTCTGAGAACGTCACGCAGTAAAAAATGCCGTCTAGCCAGTCTCCACTTCCAAAAGGATGGTTTTGTTGTGCACACAAACACTATGAATTACGGTAACCTTTGCGAGTTTTCAAAATAAAAGCTGTTAATGATGTCATACTTGCTGTTGTTACAAAATTATTTGTGGATGATTTATTTATATTATTATTTATTATATGAGAAATGTTACCATCAGGGAAAACGTACAGATCAATCAAGACAAGAACAAACAGATTTAAATATAGTTTTTATCTGTCCACCTTTACTGAACTTAATAAAATCTGTAATAAAAACCGAATAAGGGACAACTGGTGGAAAATCAATCTGCTTGTGTTGCACATTTGGAGTGTTTCAAACCTGTTATTACCTTTAATACAGTTTATATTTTTATATTGTTTTATATTTTACTGTTTTGCTTTTTACTTTTGTTCTGGGAAGCAAACCCAGATTTCACTGTATTCATGTACAATGATAATAAATGTCTCTTCTATTCTATTTTGCAGCAGGTTTTGAATTGTCTTCTGCTGAACTTGATCCACCACAAAGACTGTGTGGTTCACAGAGTGTCTGCACAAATCAAAATATGTAACTTTAAATTAAAATGTTCTCAGAGAACAATAAGTATAATTTTTATACACACTAACCAGAAACCTCCAGTGATTTTGGTCGACATGGACAAATAACACAAAGCTCTTGTAATTCTCAAAATTTACCAGTAAAAAGAAACACTTGATGTTAAAATGTTACAAATGTCATTTCTGAAATGAATGTACAATTTTAACTGTTATTTTTTTCCAAATGGTTATTGTCACTTAAAAATATTAAACATAGGTATGCATTATTTTAAATTAAACATTCCTGTTTTTACTTGAACTATGTTGCATTTCAATGAGACAAACTTTCTGCACAGTAATGTTGTGATTTGTGGTAAAGTCGTACTTACCCTCACTGTTTCTACAACATCCTGAAGAACGAGCAACAAACACAGCAACTTAGGGAAAATTACATGGTGGACCTTTATTTTGAAATTCCACATGAGATCTTGGTGACATTTGGTGAGCAACATCTGGAGATGTTCTACAGTCAGCCTGAAGTGAGACTGGTCACTGGAAACTAAGAGTTTTGTTTTAATATTAATGGAAACATCAGGGAAACAATTTAACATTCTCACATAATGAACATACAAATAACCACAAAACAGAGACAAAAGTTAAATATTATGGATCCATATTCACAGGAGGACATTAAAAATCTTTTCTGAACATAGACCAGCAAGAATGACTTCAATCATCTAGAGTCAAAACATGAAAAACATATTGGAGTTTTTTATTTATTTAACTTAGCAACACAAAAAGTTCTCTACTCTTTGGATATGGGGCGACATTCAAACTTTTAGTGGAAACAGCTGAGCAGGAATGTTGGTCCCATTACAGCTTCCAGTGCTAACATGTGTTTTATGTACAGAGTTTGTACCAACAGGAGACACAGACCAGCTTTTATTTTGAAAGAACCTCGCAAGCGTGACTATCTAAATCATGGTGTTAGCGCGTGCACAACCAAACCGCGTGAGCGCTGACTTTTAGAAGTGGATGCTGCTGGACCGAAGTATAATATTGAACAATTTTACTAGAAAGTACAACCATACCTGTTAGAGAACAAACATGTGGTTGGTGGAGGTCTGACGTGAAGCTCCTGCTCCTACACAGAAAAACACACACACAGTCACGAGACTAGATTATCCAAGCACGCGACAACGAGATGTAGCCGCTAACAGCTACACATGCTAACAGCTAGTACACATGCTAAATGCTACACATGCTAACAGCTACACATGCTAACAGCTACACATGTTAACAGCTACACATGCTAACAGCTACACATGCTAACAGCTACAGATGCTAACAGCTACACATGCTAACAGCTACAAATGCTAACAGCTACACATGCTAACAGCTACACACCCTAACAGCTAAACATGTTAACAGCTACAGATACTAACAGCTACACACGCTAACAACTACCATGGGCGTAGCCAGAATCTTTTGGGGGGCGGTTCGTTTTAAATGAGAAGTTGACCAAACCAAACTAATGTGCCTGGATAGGTCAATGGATAAAGCGTTTGCCTTCAGTCCCAAAGCTCATGAGTTCAAGTCCTGCATGGTACAACGTTTTTTGTTTTTTTTAATTCATTCCAGATTAAAAAAGCACAAGAAAACTATTTACAAAACGGGAAGAAATAAAACAATGCATTAAATGAAAGGAATCAGACGAAGAAAATAATCTTATCTGCCCCTTCTCAAACTATTTTTTTTCAAACACTCTTTTATTGGATAAAAAAAGAAGAATGTGTTAACCACAGCCTGTGGTTAACACATTCTTCTTTCTTCACAGGCATATTAACTACTTTTTTTTATCCAATAAAAGACAAATGTAAAATTTGTTGTTTGAATCGAGTGTTTGGAAAAAAAAAATAGTTTGAGAAGGGGCAGATAAGATTATTTTCTTCGTCTGATTCCTTTCATTTAATGCATTGTTTTATTCCTTGCTGTTTTGTAAATAGTTTTCTTGTGCTTTTTTAATTTGGAATGAATAAAAAAAAAAAAACGTTGTACCATGCGGGACTTGATCCCACGAGCTTTGGGACTGAAGGCAGACGCTTTATCCATTGACCTATCCAGGCACATTGGTTTAGCATTGTCAACTTCTCCTTTAAAAGTGGGCGGTTCGTTCGAACCCCCCGAACCCCCCTTGCCTACGCCACTGGCTACACATGTTAACAGCTACAGACGTTAACAGCTACAGACGTTAACAGCTACAGACGTTAACAGCTACAGACGTTAACAGCTACAGACGTTAACAGCTACAGACGTTAACAGCTACAGATGTTAACAGCTACAGACGTTAACAGCTACAGATGTTAACAGCTACAGACGTTAACAGCTACAGACGTTAACAGCTACAGACGTTAACAGCTACAGACGTTAACAGCTACAGACGTTAACAGCTACAGACGTTAACAGCTACAGATGTTAACAGCTACAGACGTTAACAGCTACAGACGTTAACAGCTACAGACGTTAACAGCTACAGATGTTAACAGCTACAGACGTTAACAGCTACAGACGTTAACAGCTACAGATGTTAACAGCTACAGACGTTAACAGCTACAGATGTTAACAGCTACAGACGTTAACAGCTACAGACGTTAACAGCTACAGACGTTAACAGCTACAGACGTTAACAGCTACAGACGTTAACAGCTACAGACGTTAACAGCTACAGACGTTAACAGCTACAGACGTTAACAGCTACAGACGTTAACAGCTACAGACGTTAACAGCTACAGATGTTAACAGCTACAGACGTTAACAGCTACAGATGTTAACAGCTACAGACGTTAACAGCTACAGATGTTAACAGCTACAGACGTTAACAGCTACAGACGTTAACAGCTACAGACGTTAACAGCTACAGATGTTAACAGCTACAGACGTTAACAGCTACAGACGTTAACAGCTACAGACGTTAACAGCTACAGACGTTAACAGCTACAGATGTTAACAGCTACAGACGTTAACAGCTACAGATGTTAACAGCTACAGACGTTAACAGCTACAGACGTTAACAGCTACAGACGTTAACAGCTACAGATGTTAACAGCTACAGACGTTAACAGCTACAGACGTTAACAGCTACAGACGTTAACAGCTACAGACGTTAACAGCTACAGACGTTAACAGCTACAGACGTTAACAGCTACAGACGTTAACAGCTACAGACGTTAACAGCTACAGACGTTAACAGCTACAGATGTTAACAGCTACAGATGTTAACAGCTACAGATGTTAACAGCTACAGACGTTAACAGCTACAGACGTTAACAGCTACAGATGTTAACAGCTACAGACGTTAACAGCTACAGATGTTAACAGCTACAGATGTTAACAGCTACAGATGTTAACAGCTACAGACGTTAACAGCTACAGATGTTAACAGCTACAGATGTTAACAGCTACAGATGTTAACAGCTACAGACGTTAACAGCTACAGATGTTAACAGCTACAGATGTTAACAGCTACAGATGTTAACAGCTACAGACGTTAACAGCTACAGATGTTAACAGCTACAGACGTTAACAGCTACAGATGTTAACAGCTACAGATGTTAACAGCTACAGATGTTAACAGCTACAGATGTTAACAGCTACAGACGTTAACAGCTACAGATGTTAACAGCTACAGATGTTAACAGCTACAGACGTTAACAGCTACAGATGTTAACAGCTACAGATGTTAACAGCTACAGATGTTAACAGCTACAGATGTTAACAGCTACAGATGTTAACAGCTACAGATGTTAACAGCTACAGATGTTAACAGCTACAGACGTTAACAGCTACAGATGTTAACAGCTACAGATGTTAACAGCTACAGATGTTAACAGCTACAGATGTTAACAGCTACAGATGTTAACAGCTACAGATGTTAACAGCTACAGATGTTAACAGCTACAGATGTTAACAGCTACAGATGTTAACAGCTACAGATGTTAACAGCTACAGACGTTAACAGCTACAGATGTTAACAGCTACAGACGTTAACAGCTACAGATGTTAACAGCTACAGACGTTAACAGCTACAGATGTTAACAGCTACAGACGTTAACAGCTACAGATGTTAACAGCTACAGACGTTAACAGCTACAGATGTTAACAGCTACAGATGTTAACAGCTACAGATGTTAACAGCTACAGATGTTAACAGCTACAGATGTTAACAGCTACAGACGTTAACAGCTACAGATGTTAACAGCTACAGATGTTAACAGCTACAGACGTTAACAGCTACAGATGTTAACAGCTACAGATGTTAACAGCTACAGATGTTAACAGCTACAGACGTTAACAGCTACAGACGTTAACAGCTACAGATGTTAACAGCTACAGATGTTAACAGCTACAGATGTTAACAGCTACAGATGCTAACAGCTACAGATGTTAACAGCTACAGACGTTAACAGCTACAGACGTTAACAGCTACAGATGTTAACAGCTACAGACGTTAACAGCTACAGATGTTAACTGCTACAGACATTAACAGCTACAGACGTTAACAGCTACACATGCTAACAGCTACACATGCTAACAGCTACACATGCTAACAGCTACAGATGCTAACAGCTACAGATGCTAACAGAGTGAAGTAACTTACTCTCCACAGACAAGAAGCTGCAGTGTTACAAGCCTCTGGCAGCAGCAGCTTGGAACTAAATCACAGAATAAAGTATTTGACTCACGAGAAGTCTTTTTTCATTAGTAATTGAAATAAATCACGGAGCTAAATCCAGACGTAGCTTCTCAACACGAAGGAAAACAAAGAGGCCGAGCTGGTGACGTCACCTCTGTGTTGCCAGATCTCGCGATAGAAACTGACGTGATGTCCACATACAGTACTGTATTTAACAAAGTCAAGTCAAAGTCGTCAACTCTCTATTGTCAAAACT
>JBBPBX010106072.1:0-11493 GCA_038048925.1 Garcialebias charrua | reverse complement strand
TTGTAATCTGTAAATACTAGCAGCCCATCAGCTTCCACCGCCCAGGGGGTTCCTGTCAGTTGGTACACTCGTGCTCCGTTTTGGAATTTTATGCATAAGGCCTCCTCTGACACCGGCTTAAGGATTATTTTTATATGAGATTTTGTGGCATCTTCTGTTGTCTGTTTAGGTTTTCCCTTCGGTAGTTCAGGTTTCTCTTGTTTATCCTTTTGTCTAGGCTCAGTTTTTAGCTTAAGGTTTAGATGGTTTTGTTTAGTTGTCTTTTTCTTATGAGTTTCTTTTGGTAGTTTGGGGGGGCCTTCCTCGGGGTCTTCCGGCTCCTCTAAATAGTCTATGTTGGGTATTTTGGCTACTTTTCGTGCTGACGCTTTCCTTGTAGTCCCTAAACTTTGTTTTTGTTTTTTCTCTTCAACCTTTTGCCTATTTTCCCATGGTTTTTGAATATATGATTTAGGGAGATGACCCTCTTCTTCTTCCTCACTCTCTGTGTCTTGTGAGGGAACGTCACTTTCCTGATTTTCCTGCTGTACCAATCGGCCTTCAGATTGTGTCGTTAACTGTCGCGTGGGTACTCTTTTTGGTGACCCTATGCTCTGATCTTTTCCTTGGTGCATATATTGGGTCAAACTCTCTAATAAATTGAGGGCATACCTTTCTGCACGAGCCTGCTCTTTTTTTTCAGCTCTATCCCCCTCAAACTCATCCTCATTACTCGATTGCGAATCACTTTCTTCTAGTTCGTTCGCCGAATCTAGACTAGGGTCAAATTGATTCTGCTCTCTAAACTGCGTGAAGCTTTGGTTGGAACCTGGGTGATAGTGGCCTATTTGAAAGACTGGGGGGTGTAACCCCTTCTGAACATCATCCGGTTTTCTTTTGTCTTGATCAATGAGGTTTTTCATTCTCAATTTAATTTTTTCTGGTATCTCTTTTCTATCCTCATCTTCTTCGGACATTTCCGGGGAGCTCACCACGGAGCCTTTTCCGCTCCCTGGTCCTGACTTTACCTTTTTTGTTCCTCTGTACCGCTCCATTCTGGCTAATTCTTCACTGAACATTTGATATCTTTTAAAAGCTGTGACCTTTTCACCTATTGTGAGCCCTATCAGCCCTGAAGCTTTAGCTATCATTTTTACTAAAGGATCATAATTGCCCGACGGGCTACTCACTCTCACCAGCTTCCTCTGCCACTGGGCTTCAATTTGCAGCACCCACCATTGTAACCAAGCTTTTACTTCGCCTGGTGATTTTAGTTTCCCTGGGTCTTGAAGTACTATTAACTGGCTACCCTGTTGGACTTTGGTACAATAATATATTCCTTTGTTTTCTATGTGTGATATTAAACTTTGTTGTAGGGCTTCGTCATCCATATTAGTGTTACTTTCCTTGAATTTATTTTGAACGGTTACATGCCAAGTATTATATCCCTTTCCATACAGAAGGATTTCCATCATTGTTACTCCCTCTTTTGGTGGTTCTTCTGTTTTTTGTTCTTTTGACTTTTGATCTACTGGTATTCTCTCTTTTTCAACTGGCACTTTCTGCGTCTGCTCGGGCTCTACTGTCCCCGTTTTTTCTAACTCTGTCGTTCCACTCACTACTGGCAGGGATTCTGGTACTACATTCCCTGTTAGGTCGGACTGGCTCACCAGTCCTGCCTCTGCTGTTGCCACGCCTGTGGCCATTGTTCTGTTTTGTCGGGTCGAGTTTGTCAGTTCTCAAAGCCTCCAGACTTTATATCCTAGCGCTTAGGACGAGAAAAGACACGCTGCTTGCTTACTACTTATGGTTTATGGTCAGTAAACCTTCATAAGCCTTTTACCCCACCTCACTAACCTGTTAGTGACCTATTGGGGGTACTGACTGGGGGGTCTCCCAGCCACTAACGACTCCTTATGCTCTAAGGGTCGTCTTACTGACGGCTATCAGTCCTCTGTAGCGCGCCTTCTCTTTGGGGGGTTTCTACTCTTTAAAAACCATTATCCCACCGCTGCCACCATGTTTCGCTACTCCACCAGTTCGGCAGGCACAGGACACGTACCAAAATCCTCACTGCAGCCTTCTCCTCCAAGGGGTCTAAAGACTAGCTCTTTAAGCTAGTCCCATAAAGGCCGTGTTGAGGTGATTCACTCAGACTGTTCACAGCCGTAACCATACGCCACACCCACAGTTCCACTTCGCGCCTCGCCTCGTCCAAGCAGCAGGGTCGAGGGCGTTTAGCACGAAGAAGCGTATGTTCGTGACTGCTCACCTCTTATTTTAGCGTTGCAATTGTTTCCGGTCTGATTGTTTTTAGGGTCCCGGCGCGGGACTCAGGGGTGTTGTTTAATACTCTGAGCTAGGAAACCTTTAAAAACCTCCTCTTATTTTGTTGTTATTGTTGAACCAAGCTTTTCCATGATTACGTTAAACAAAGGGTGAAATGAGAATCCAGAATTTTACTTTTTGCTCTTTAATTAATATTTTTAGCAAGGGAACAGCAACAAGCACAATTACACAATGATTATAAATTTCGGTTACATAGAATTATAAACCACACTCTGACCTTCACACCTCAAGCCGATAAAGTTCTTTCTCATAACCCTCTATGTCTCGAAACATCTCTGAGCATCAACTTTCAGTGGCCAAGTTAGTTTTCCCATGTTTTTATCCTAAGTGCTGTTGACCTATCTGACAGAATACTTTTGTCAAGGCAGAGGGATGGAGAAGTTCTCTTACCACGGCTTTACTGAAATCCTTGAAGGCTCTCCTCGTAGTAAGAGACCATGCCTGCCCCTCAGGAGGAGGGTACGGGTCTTCTCCAGGCAGGGGCAGCTGCTCTGATTTAGAAGATGCAGGGATTGGGTTTAGCCCGGGCCAAGTGTCGGAAGAAGGCTAACTCCAGTCTCGTAGCTGTAAGTACAGAATTAAATCCAATCTCGTGTTCAACAAGAAAAGAAGTGACTCTATACTCATCTAGGACCAGAGGATTCCTTATCCTGCGGGCGTCCCTCTCTTCCAAGCTGCTTGCCGTCACTCCCCTCGCCTGCCGATCACCGAGACTAGGCTAGTCTCGGCAATGTTCGAGCTCGACTCGATTCACTCGACTGGACTTGACTGGCCATGTTCCGTCAGATCAGGGCTTTTTTATGGAGCTCTTTTCCCCTCCTTCGGGGAGGTTCCTAGTTGTTGCTATGGCTTTTACCCAATCATCTTAGTACCTGGAACATTAACTTTTTTGTTCCAGTACTTTGACATTTGACTTCTATCAAATATGTCAACCTTTGTTTTTGTGGTTCGTTGACATTTGTTTAACTATCATCTAATACGTCAGTGAATGTACATTCCAGTACATACACTCTGCTCCTGCCCACGCGCTGACATTTGACTTCAATCAAGTGCGTCAACTTTGGTTTTTGTGGTTGTACACTGACATTTGACTCCCTGTTCCATCAAGCCATCACAGCTTGTTTTTAACACTACTTGTACGTTTGACATTTGTTTTCTTTCCAGTACGTGTTAACTTCTATCAAGCCACTTAGCCCACACCCTCACACCAGCAGTTAACTCTCGCTCCAGCACGCTGACACCTGTTTCCTGTTCCATCAAGTCACCTCAGCCCACTTCCTGAGCTACCAGTTAACCTTTGATGCTGGCTTGTTGCTTGCTCAAGTTTAACCTTTGATGCTGGCTTTGCTGTTCTGCTCAAAGATGCTCCAGAGACAACAGGGGTTTGCAGACTCGGCATGTCTGCTTCTTCACCTCAACAAGTTGATCACACATTTTACTGCAAGGATTGCAACAGATCATTTTCACCTTAAAACATGATCATAACATTTCATTAATCAACATTCTTCCTTATAAAAGTTAATCACATATTTCACTGCAATGATTGCAACAGATCTTTTTCACCTTAAAACATGATCATAATATCTCATTAATCAACATTCTTCCTTATACAGTATTGTACTCTGTCTTCAGTTTTAACTGATAAGCTGAAGTCCTTCATACACTCTGCTTCCTGCTCATGTCTTAAAATATGTCCAGACTTATCCTGGCTCTCATCTTGTGTCACACTCTTACACATAAAAACGAGATGGTTATAAAGAAAACATTAACATAGATTATCTATTGGTTATATATGTATTTGCTTTAAAATATGATAATACTTGGAGCATGAGTATATCTGAAGCCTGACTACAGAAAGCATAACTACAGTTAATAATGGTTAACCTCTGCTGGAGAAGTGAGCAGTCTGATTTCAGCTCATTGAAAACTGCTCCTGTTCCATCTGGAGTGCTGGTTTTCCAACAATATGTATATCAGTATTACACCTGAATGACACATATTATGTGTTATGATTTATGTTCACTTAATTCCACCATATAATGTGAAAATATATTCAAGATGGAACCTTTATTTACGGGTTTTATTTTCAATAGGGAAGAGTTTTTCAGTTACACGCCTGCACCATACAACAGACATAACACTGGATGATTGACATACAGAGCTGGTAGCTTGTTGGCTGAGAGACGGATCACGTACAGAGTAGGGGAAGTCCTAGGGCGGTTCCAAGGTGGTTCGGTTCCAGGATTGGTCCCACGAGGCGATGACGACATCCGGGGTTTTTATAACCGTGATCCGCCTTCGAAGATGTGTGTGTGTGTGGACTGTGCTCGGAGTGAGGTCTGTTAAATTGCTGTAAGGTTTATTCTTATTATGTACAATAAACCTGCATAACTTGCACATTCGTTTCAGAGCTTCCTTCAACTTTTGAACCGTAACAATTTGGTGATCCCGACGTGAGAAGTTTGCAGTTTCGCCTGAAACGGAAGCCGTTTGGGGGTTTCCCCCACGAGTGGCGGAGCAAGTTGCAGCCAACTGGCGCCTTCTTCATTCAGGTGAGCAGAGCTTCCGTTTATAACTAAATGTCTGCTATTGAAAACGCTAAATTTACCTTGGCTGTAAACTGTTCTGTCTACGGGTGGGCAAAATTACACCGTAGTCTAGCTACGGTCGTTTGTGTTAGCATTTAACCTGAAAATAACGTGAACTACTGTTAGTATTTCATTTGAATGTGCATTTTTTTGCGGGTTTCGTACATGTAAGTAAAGTGAAAAGCACATAGAGTCCATACACACACACAGGGATAGCATATGAGTGCCGAGTTTGCGTTTTTCCCCCTCTATGAGCTCCGGCCTGTTGGCTAGGAGACACTTTATTTTTATTTTTTTATTTTTTGGACTCCGGGACGCTGTGGGGCCGAGGCCAGATCGTGAAATCCGGGACTTTGTTCGCCGTAGAGGTCACACTGGCTTTAATCCGGCACACGCTCGCCGTTCAGAGTGGGTTGCCGCTCCGGGTTCACAGGTTGCCGTGCATGTGATTTAAGTTCACAACCGGGACTGTGATCGCTGTTAAGAGTCACATTTTCCCTCCCCTTCCCAGTTGATGTTGATTACCGTATTTTCCAGTGTATAGGTCGCAATTTTTTTTATTTTCATTTATTTATTTATTTTTTTACTTTCTTTTGTTTATTTATTTATTTTTTCTTAGACCCTTGCGACCTGTACTCCGGAAAGTGCTGTATACACGCAAACAACGGCAACAGGGAAAGATTTTTTATTTTATATATTGTTTCAGTGGGTGTATTTGCCGGCAGTAGGTCAATTGTGAAGTCTACAGAGACTACCACTGCTGTGCTCTGGGGTGGTATTTTTATTGGGTGTTTTAAAAGGGTGATTTAAAGCAGGCAGTTTCTTGGTTGGCTATTGCAGCTGTCCTGGGTTCTGGCTGGAGGTTTGCTCACTTCACCCTTGTAAAACACGTGTATAACATTAAAATGTCTGACATACCTATACAAACTTGGAAAAATTGTGCTCCTGGCACATTAGGATCTGTATTACATGATTTGTGGCTTTTATGGAGTAGGAAAGTTGCTGTCAAGAATGTTCTTGGTGAGAAGAGACGTTTAGTTTCTTGGGTGGATAACATGTGTCGGTTAGGGATGTTTCCTGGTGTGGATGATCCGTCTCCATCCGTTGCTGGACTGAATAAATTACTTGTACAATCAGATAGAGCTTTGAGGTTGGCGTTAGATGAGAAGGAAAAATGTTCTGTTCTAGTGCGTAGAAAGAAATATAAGGACTGGCAGAAGGCGGACGCCTTTAATAGGGACTGCTCGTTATTTTTGGATGAAATGTGCAAAATCCTAGGTAGACAGAAACCTGCTCTGAGAAGTGTGCACAAAGCAGTTTCACAGAGACAAGTTGTTGGCTCGCAATCAGATTTATGGCCGTCTGCAGATAAGACCTTGGTGCCTGGTACCACAGAGCTCCCTCTTAAAGCCGGTGCTGCTCTTGTACCAGGAACGGAGACATGCCTTGAAACTGAACGGCCTTGTGCTCCCCCTCCGCCTCCTCTTTGCCCCGCTCCCCCTCCTCCTCCTCGTCCTCCCCCGTATGCACCTGTGGGCCTTAGTCCACACAATCAGATGCCATTGTCGGAGCTATCATCCATAAATCTGGCTGAGCTCTCACTGGGTTCTGGTTCTGAACATATCAGATCCAGCTCAGACTTGCTTCTCGTTACAGGAGGTATTTTACAGACAAGATCAGCTGAAAATAGGAACGTGGTGCAAGACCATGTGCAGACATTGATGGGTGGTATTCATACCACTCCTGGCTCTGTGGGTGAACAAAGGGGAGGTGATGTGTTTCGTCCACCGTCCTCTGCTGCTTCTTTCAGCGTGACATCTTTGGGGGTTTCATATGACTCCGTGCCACTGACCTGTCCTGTTACATCTGCTTGTCCTGACCTCAGGCCTCCTGCCACAACTTTTGATAAGGTCACCGGCTGGCAGCGAGGAAATTCAGGTCGATTAAATAGAATTGCTGACAATGTTCATACCTACCTTGACGTAGCGCCTCCTGCTCAATACATTGTAGTGGACCTACCCAGGGTCAAACTAAGGTTTTTGAACTGTCCAGTGATGACCTTTACTGACCTCTCAGTAAAGCAAGACATTTACCACAAAATCATTCCATTAGCTGTAATCTGAGAACATAGTCACCAAAAGAGACTATTTCTATCTTTGATTTTAGGCTGATGTGATCAAAAGAATAACTTTTGTCATTTTCATGATGCGTGCTTTTAAGCTGTGTTATTCTGTAAGAGTTAAACGGTGTTCACTGCTGTGTTAAAGTTGAAGTCTCGGGTCAGAGAGACCCGACTGTTTTGTTTAGAAATAAGAAGACAGTTAATCCGTTGTTTTTCAGGAGAAGGGCTCCAGTTTCTCTGTCTTTTCCTAAACAATTTCCCTCTGCTGCTGGCTGTAACCTTGGGTCGCGATAACACAAGTGAACTGCTCGACTGGTCCACGGACCAATGAAAAAGACACAAGTCTCATCTCTCATCTCATGATCTTTTTAAGTTCTAAGTTTTGCTGAAACGCTTCAGAGTTTCTGGGAGCTTCAAAGACATGAAGACGTCCCAAAGAGCTGAATGAATGCCTGTCACCCGCCAAGGACAGTCATTCAGCTAAGGATTGTATAACATGCTGTTATGAATCCACTTCGAACGAGCGTAAGCTCAAAACTTTGTTTATTCCTTCCTGGAATAAGCTTATCTTGAAGTCAGAGGCCAGGAGCTGACATATTTTCTGATGACCAAGCGGAACCCAGGAGACGTTGGAAACGTAAACGAATGACCAGTTCAGACGAACTGGGCCTGAAGGACTGTGCATCTTACAGGCTGGTGCCATCTCTTTATCAGACTCGTCGTCGAAAGGTAAAGAGCTGTTTACAAACGTACCTGGATTTTAGCAGAAATCTGATGAGAAGTGTCACTTTGGTAACATGCTCAAGATAATTTCCTCCTATCTTTTTCTCTCAATCTAAGCTGGAAACTATTTAAGCTAAAGAGCCCTCAGACTAAATATGTTTAACATCCAATATTGAAGTCTGTTGTGTTAAATTTAAGTGTGCTGACGTATTAAATTGAAAGAAAGTGAAATCATGTCAATCAAGTGTAATGGTGTTAATTTAGTTGATTTATTTTAAATAAATGGTAGTGTCGCCTGGCATACCAACTAGGTTAACGTCTCTGTCACTTAATGGCTTTGTTTATTTATCCATCATAAAGATCACAGAAATATTGGGTAAACTGAAAAAGAAAAGAATCCGTGAAATTACTATTCAATCTGAATAAGTAAATTAATTAAGGATAAAGAGGTCAGCTTAATACTGACCCCTGTTAAAATCCTTTAGTTACATCTGGGTGACACTATATGTGTTTAAAGACAAAATATATGGTCTCCCTCATGTTTCCTTCAACATGTTACCTCTCGTTTCTTCCACCACAGCTGAGGGGGTCCGCAAACAGACTTACACGCCTTTTAGTTTGCAGGATACTGAGTTGATCCGTCAGCGTTTGCCTGATATCCAGAAAGGAGGTTCGGCTTGGATCCGCGCTTTTCTGGAGGCTTGCGCCGGAATTGTGCCATGTCTGGGTGATTGGAGGAGGGTTTTCACAGCATGCACGTCGTTTGGTAGTTTGACTGAAATAGAACAGGCTGCTGGGACTAAATTGGACCCAGACAGTGACACCCTACATGACCACGTTCAGATTTTATGGCCAATTATACGAGAGAAATATCCGACGTCTATGAAATCTTCAGACTTGTGTGAGATTCCTCCGGCTGTTACAGAACGGGGCACAACCTACTTATCTAGAGTTAAGCTCTTGTGGGAAAATAGAACTGGAAATGATCCAACGATTGATCCTACGACTCAACTGTTGTTCAGAGGAGCTGTAGAGAGCTCTCTGTCTGATGATGTTAAGAAGAGCTTGGCGTCTGTTGTTGGCCTGACAAAGATGGATTATGATTTATGGGCAGCCCACATTGTTCATTTTATTGATCAATCTTTTGATAAGAGGGAGTCTGATGACAGGGAATTGAAATCCCTTGAAACTCAATTAGCTAAGGCCCAATTGAAAGACATACGTGACAAACTTAATGTCACAAAGGTGAATGCGATTCAGATGCCCCAGGTTCAGGGTCCTTCTACATCATCTGATAATTCATATCAACAGAGACCTCTGGGCCCATCCACATCCTGGCGCAGGGGTCGTAACAAATGTCTGAGGGGCAACCCTCGACCCACGGACAGGTGCCGCCGCTGTAACGGGGTGGGACACTGGTATTTTCAATGTCCGAGCAAACAGGATTTATCGAGACAGGAGGTGACGCCAGCTCGTTATCCACATGACGTATATCCACCACCACCAGATCATACTCCACATGGCCCTATGCCGGGAGCCAATAATCAGGCCCCAGGCCAATATCCTATTCAATAGGGGTGCCCTGGTCCGGCAGTAGGTGGTGTCTTGTATCCAGAACCTTTGGTATCGTTAACCATTAACGGCCGAAATCACATGTGTATGGTTGATACAGGCGCCAGGTATTCGTCAGTTAACACGTCACTCCCACGATCAAAGAATACCGTACCTGTTGTTGGATTCTCGGGCAAGCCAGAGGAGTGGCCGCTATCTTGTTACGTACCATGCGTGTGGAATAATCTGCGCTTTGAACACTCCTTCCTGATTTCTGACACATGTCCAGTGAACTTGATTGGACGAGACATTCTGTGTGATCAGAACGTGACTTTGATGATGAGTCCTGACAACGTCCAGCTGAGTTTTCCTGATGGAACTGTTCAGTACTGTGCTACAGTAAAAAGCTCTATTCATCAGATGCTCCAGGTCCAAGGGACTTCTGCTGAGTCTGGTCCAGCTGAATTTCAAGCTGAAGTTTGGTGGGGTGCAGTCCCTGACTTTACAACGACGCTCTTGTACGACACACTGCAGAGCTGGAACGCCTGGATTAATGTCATAAGATCTTATGACACGCTTCCTGATGTGGCACATTGCACGCTGAACTATGACCTTTGTGGTGATGGAGACTACGATGTGCTCTGGACAGGACTGCTGGAACATTGTCAAGAGACTGGTGAATTTCCAGTGGCTGAAATCATGGACATCTATGTGGCCCCGGAGGGAGTGGTGGCAGGTGTGAAGTTGCCTGCACCGTTACTGCAACTGTATATGCTTGGCGATGTATCGGCTCCGCATGTGTCATTGATGGTTGTATCTGGTGCTGATGCGAAGAATTTAGGTCCTGTGATGAGACGCTGTCTTGCTGTAAGGGAATGGGTGCCTACACAAAATCCACACTTACACTATTCTCCAGAAACTGATACTTACAGGATCACACACAGATCATTCACATTATTGTTACCTGAGAAACATTCTCTGCCTAGATCACATGGCGGAGAAAACACAGACCATGTTGATACGGACAAACTGTTAGCCAGTTTGCCTGATACACTTTGGGCCAGGAGTTCTACAGATGTGGGCCTGCTGAATGTCAACCCTGTCTCGATCGTTCTGAAGCCAGGCACGATTCCAATCTATAAACATCAATATCGACTCCGACAGGAGCAGATTGACGGTATAGAGCAAACTATTAAGGGTTTGCTGGAAGCTGGTGTGTTGCAGCCTACTGTTTCGAGCTGGAACACACCTCTACACCCGGTACCAAAAGCTGATAAATCTCATTACCGTTTAGTCCATGATTTGAGGCCTATAAATAAGGTTGTTGTTCCATCTAATTATGGTACTCCAAATCCTTATGTTATGATGAATGCTATTCAGCCTGAACACAAGTTTTTTACTTGTATTGACCTGGCGAACGCGTTCTTTTGTGTGCCTCTGGACGCTGGATCAAGGGATCTGTTTGCATTTACCTTTAAGGGGAAACAATTCACGTATACTAGATTACCTCAGGGTTACGTGGATTCACCCTCTTTGTTTAATCATGTGTTGAAGCAAGTCCTTACTGATTTGCCTTTGCCACCAGGAGTGGTTTTAATCCAATACGTCGATGATATTCTGATAGCAGCTCCGACTTCAGAAGCTATTATGCAGGCATCTGAGGCTGTGCTTCGACATCTAGCTCAGTGTGGTTTTAAAGTGTCAAAACACAAATTGCAGGTGGGTCGTTCAAAAGTTCAGTTTTTGGGTAGGCTCATCTCTGGCTCTGGCCTGCAACTGACGCCATCTCAGAAAAGCTCCATTTTAAATCATTCTAAACCAGCAAATGTTAGGATGATGTTAAAATTTTTGGGGCTGATCAATTACAGTAAGAACTTCATTCCTGATTTCAGCCGTAAGGTGGCTCCTCTGCGGAACCTCATTTCGGCTGTGGGATATAAAAATTTTGTGTCCCCACTGCAGTGGACGGAGGAAGCTGACAGGGCATTTGTGGAGATTAAACAAGCTTTGTTTGATGCGTGCTCTCTGCAGTGTCCAGATTACTCCTTGCCATTTCACTTGGATGTGGATGAAAAAGACGGATTTGTGAATGCCGTCTTGTTTCAAAGAGGGAAAGCTGGCTCTGACAGGCACGTTTTGATGTATTATAGTTCAAAATTAGATCAAATTGAAGTTGGCCAC
>JBBPBX010106070.1:0-11494 GCA_038048925.1 Garcialebias charrua | reverse complement strand
TGTACTTCAGTTCAGAGCAACTAATTGTAAAGTGATAGATTGCTGTGATTTTCTTCCTAAAGTAGTAAATGTAGTTTTATAACAATTACTGGATACATCAAGTTGCTTCTTGCCTCAATAAAAGCACTGACCTATTTGTTATTTAAATATAACCCAAGACAAAAAGTTATTTCATTGTTTCCACACACAACATATCTCTAATGACAAACAAAAAAAGTAAACTTGAAAACAGAATGGAATATATCTTTATTGGCACAGAACAGTTTAATTAAAATAATTCAACACTGAACACAAGCACAGTTAAAAAAGAGAGGGAGAAAAATAACTATTGTATTTTTCAGCCTATAAAATTGTTTTCCCGTAATTATAAACCATTTTTTGGCTGAGATATGACCGTTTCCATTCATTCTGACTGAAAGAAAAAGAGCAGCAGTACCACTTTCAGCCACTTGATGGCAGCAGAGTAGTAATAGTGGTATGGCATGCTGTTGGCTGTTGTATCATGTAATAGGAAAATGTGGCTATAATGACAAACTCAAAAAAGTTCAAGACAAAAACAACTGTACTTCATTTATTATACTATATTGTTTTTCTTCCAATTTTTAGAATTGACCATGTCCTGGATGACTGAGAATCTTCACCAACTTTTAATGACTCAATCGGCTTGCCATACTCTCTCCACCTTCATTCTGCTCTCTGCTTGGAACCGTCAATCCAGCTGCAACACCCCGGCGAAATGCAGCTAATTTGACCATTACAGTACATTTATTAAGAAAATGTTAGACTGAGACATACCTTTGCTATAATTTCGAACAAACAAATAATTGTTTAGGTGCTTTTCTTGTTAAATTTTGGAGAAATGAGGCATGTTCCTCCTTCCTGTTTCTTTTTTCAGACTTGACAATAAGCCCCTCGGCTGTTGCCAATTACTGGCTGAAGCCAGTCTCTGAATCTGGCATCCTCTAACCAGAGATCTGAAAACTTACATTTCCCCATGACGGTTCTGGAAACTCTGTCAGCCCTCTGCCGGCCCGGCCATAGGTGCGAACGCACACTGAATGATATGACGTAATTGATTTAGCTTAGGTCCTACTCTAACTTAAAATAAAAAAAGATAAATAAATTCACATGAATTTTTTAGCCGACAGAACGTAAAAAATATAGTTGTGCAGGTTTTACAAAAATGAATACCTCGTCAGATGACATTTAATACTTTTTAATAACTTTTAATGGCCGTAATCTGTGTTAATTTTATTTCCTACCTTTTACAACCCCGCGGATACCCTGATGTCGGAACTGGATTGGTATCGGACGATATTCAGATTTAAGTATCGGGATCGGATCGGAAGTAAATAAATAAACAAGCAGATTGGTGCATCCCTATTTCTGATGTCACGGCTCAGCTCGCTTGGACGCCTTGAGAAGGAGGGCCAGAATTATCGGGGAGAGCGGGTCCAAACTACTAAAGGAAAAGACATTGAGCCGGAAATATCCAACCATGACAGAGAAAAAGGGGCATAAGTTAATCTGCATGAGAGATCTGTTAATTAACCAAGTAACTAACTGATTAAATAACAATTCTCTTAGGAATTACATTAACAACATTTCATGGGGTCTGAATGTTTGGAGAAAAAAAATTGATTGGTTGGTATGTTCTCTCCACATATTGCACAACCACTGAACCAGTATTTTAGAACCAACATCTATAGTCCAAATTATGATCTAAGGTTTAATTACCCGGTAGTTTGTTTTTAAAGTATTATTAAGAAACTAGGAGCAAATTATAGATTGGTAACTTGTTGAAAATTGTTACAGAATATATTTTACAAAATCAAAACAAATGTTATTTGGGTGTTAGGATACCAGTTGCATCTTTTTATGTATTCAAATTTATTGATTTTAAAATACAACACAAAACAATCCTACAAACTAGGCTTATACAACTTATAAATAAAATGAAGGGTAGCAGAAAGAAGAAATAAAAATCTTATTATATCTGCCCCCTCTTTCAAACAATCAAACAACAATCATCTGCAAGTAACTGAACAAAAAAAAGAATAATTCACCATAATTATCGAACCCTGAGGGACTCCACCTGTAATTTTGCAAAGGTCGGATCTTACATCATTTATTTGCACAAATTGTTTTCTGTTTCTCAAATAGCTAGATACCCACTGTAATGCTGGTCCTCTACCACCGTATTTACTTAATTTGTCAACGAGAATGGTATAATCAATAGTATCGAATGCTTTTTTTAAATCATCAAAAATACTTAGACAATATCATTTTTGATCAACAGCAGTAGTTATTTGTTCCATCAATTCCATGATAGCCATTGACGTAGAGTTTTTTGCTCTGAATCCATTCTGACTATTACTCTGAATATTTTGTTGATCAATGAATTGGTCTAATCTAATCAAAAAAAGTTTTTCTAAAATTTTTGAAAACTGTGGTAATGGGGATATTGGTCTCTAATTGTTAAATATACTTTTATCACCATCTTTAAAAAGAGGTACTACTTTAGCTATTTTCATATTATCTGGAAATTTTCCTGTTGAAAAAACATTATTCATTACTACCCTGATGCATGCTCAATAATCCAGGTAGAAAATCTAAAAAAGCTAAGTCTGGTCCTCTGGACATTCAAAAAAACAAAACAAAGCAAAAAAAAAAAAAATTGTAGAAACGTTTCGTCTTTCGTCCGAAAGACTTCCTCAGTCTGAGGTGCTGTATTCAGCTCAGTCTTATAAATAGCACCCTCTCACAGTGTTACACAACCAGTTGGCTGATGACAGCCGAAACCAGCTGCTCACATGATCAAGGAGGACCATCAGCCTAACAATGGATCGTTAGCACCCTGATGGTTGTTTGCTATTCACAGAGGGCTGAGTGATACCAGCAATCACAGCATTGTAGGAGGGGGACAGTTGAACTCGGAGGCCTCCACCCCTGTTTAATGATGGGCGGTTTCTTTTCACAAAGATGGCCTCCTTTACTCCTCTCTCAAACCATCGTTCCTCTCTATCAAGGATGTGAACATCTTCATCCCTGAAAGAGTGACCGCTGGCCTGGAGATGAGTGTAGACTGCAGAGTCCTGACCTGATGATGTTGATCTTCTGTGCTGGGCCATCCTTTTGGCCAGTGGCTGTTTAGTTTCCCCGATATAAGACTGATCACAGCCCTCCTGACACTGAACAGCATACACAATATTACTCTGTTTGTGCCGGGGGACTGGATCTAGCTATTTATAAGACTGAGCTGAATATAGCTTCTCAGACTGAGGAAGTCTTTCGGACGAAAGACGAAACGTTTCTACAATTTCTTTTTTTTTTTGCTTTGTTTTGTTTTTTTGAATGTCCAGAGGACCAGACTTAGCTTTTTTAGATTATTCATTACTCGCCATTTTGCTTTAATATCACCAATACTTTTATTTATTAAACCACTATAATATTCCTTTTTGTGTTTTCTTATAATCCCTACTAATTTGTTTTTATACCTCTTATATTTTTCTTCAGATTCCCGTGTTCTTGATTTCAAAAAGCACGAATACAAACAGTTCTTTTTGCAAGCATTTCTCAGTCCTTTCGTCATCCATGGTTGGTCAACATTATTTCTCCTAGTATAATTTATTTGCACAAATTTTTTTTCATATGGTTTCTAAAATATTCATAAACATATCATATGATGTATTCACATCAACATTCACGTTTTACCAATTTTGTTTATCTAAGTCTTCCTTTAATCTATCTATAGCTTTATTGGATGTATTTATTATTATTTTTATTTTTTTTTGTTACTGCTTTTATGGTATATTGCATCTCATGGCCTATAATAATTATTTTAATATTTTCTGGTAGAACGTTTTCACTCCTGTGTGGACTCTCATGTGTGAGTTCAAATTTGCCTTCTGACTAAATCTTTGTCCACAAACTTCACAAGGAAATGGCTTGTCTCCTGTGTGGACTCTCATGTGTGTGTTTAAACTTGACTTCTGACTAAATCTTTGTACACAAAGATCACAAGGAAATGGTTTGTCTCTTGAGTGGACTCTCATGTGTGAGTTTAAACTTGCCTTCTGACTAAATCTTTGTCCACAAAGATCACAAGGAAATGGTTTGTCTCCTGTGTGGACTCTCATGTGTGAGTTTAAACTTGCCTTTTGACTAAATCTTTTTCCACAAATATCACAAGGAAACGGCTTGTCTCCTGTGTGGACTCTCATGTGTGTGTTTAAATTTGTCTCTGACTAAATCTTTGTCCACAAATATCACAAGGAAACGGCTTGTCTCCTGTGTGCACTCCCATGTGTGAGTTTAAATGTGTCTTCTGACTAAATCTTTGTCCACAAAGTTCACAAGGAAACGGCTTGTCTCCTGTGTGGACTCTCATGTGTGAGTTTAAATGTGACTTCCGACTAAATCTTTGTCCACAAAGATCACAAGGAAACGGCTTGTCTCCTGTGTGGACTCTAATGTGTTTGTTTAAATCTGCCTTACGACTAAATCTATGACCACAAAGATCACAAAGAAACGGCTTGTCTCCTGTGTGGACTCTCATGTGTAAGTTTAAATGTGTCTTCCAACTAAATCTTTGTCCACAAAGTTCACAAGGAAATGGCTTGTCTCCTGTGTGGATTCTCATGTGTCTGTTTAAATTTGCCTTCTGACTAAATCTTTGATCACAAAGATCACAAGAAAAAGGCTTGTCTCCTGTGTGGACTCTAATGTGTTTGTTTAAATTTGCCTTATGACTAAATCTTTGATCACAAAGATCACAAGGAAATGGCTTGTCTCCTGTGTGAACTCCCATGTGTGAGTTTAAACGTGTCTTCCGACTAAATCTTTGTCCACAAATTTCACAAGGAAACGGCTTGTCTCCTGTGTGGACTCTCATGTGTGAGTTTAAACTCTCCTTCTGTCTAAATCTTTGTCCACAAAGATCACAGGGAAACGGCTTCTCTCCTGTGTGGACTCTCATGTGCGAGTTTAAATTTGACTCTTGACTAAATCTATGACCACAAATATCACAAGGAAACGGCTTGTCTCCTGTGTGGACTCTCATGTGTGAGTTTAAACTGCCTTCTGACTAAATCTTTGTCCACAAAGATCACAAGGAAACGGCTTGTCTCCTGTGTGGACTCTCATGTGTGAGTTTAAATGTGTCTTCTGACTAAATCCTTGTCCACAAAGTTCACAAGGAAACGGCTTGTCTCCTGTGTGGACTCTCATGTGTGTGTTTAAATTTGTCTTCTGACTAAATCTATGTCCACAAAGTTCACAAGGAAATGGTTTGTCTCCTGTGTGGACTCTCATGTGTGAGTTTAATTTTGATTTGGAAGTAAATCTTTTACCACAGTCATCACAGCTTATTGATTTTGGCCTTGCTTGGACTTTCCTGCATGACTCTACATTTTTCTTCTTTCCAACACATTTCTTATTAAGCAGACAGCTTGAAGACTTCACTCCTGAATGACTTGTCATGTGTCTTTGAAGAGTCTGGTTACTGACATACTGCTTACCACACTCAGAGCAGCTCAAAGATTTGTTGACAGTTTTTACTTCTGATTCAGGAGCCCTGCTCTCCTTCCAGTCTTTCATACTGTCTTCACGTTCTGATTCAGAGTCTGATAAGTTCTTTAGCAGAGAGTCAGGACTGGTCATTTCACCATCCTCTTCATCGTTCTCATTAACGTCAGTCTGTGAAGAGCTCGAACTGCCTTTGTGCGTTTTTAAATCTGGGTTTCTGCCTGTTACGTTTTTTTTATCCTCCTCACTCTTTAAAGAAACTGTAGTGACCAAAAACCTGATATCGGTCTCCTCCATATTTAGTTGGTTTCCCACCAGACTGGTCCAAGGGTCTTCTCTTCCACTTTATGATAAGAGGCTCTGGGTCCTGCTGGTCAACATCAGGCCTTCAGTCTTGAGGAACTTCTTCTTTTAATCAGCTCTAAACAGAGGCAGGAACCACTGAAACACATGAACATTAAGGACAATTTTACTTCAACAAACACACACACACACACACACACACACACACACACACACACACACACACACACACACACACACACACACACACACACACACACACACACACACTTCCTACACCAAACCAGGAGTACTGTCACCTCCTGGAGGGATTTGGTAACAGTCACAGGACAGTTCAGAGTCCACCCTGGTAGGATCTGTCGTCCGGAAGAGACGCCACTCCAGCCGACGCCTGTTCAGTTGAGCTGGACGTCAGTCGGCCCAACTCAGCCCGCAGGACGCGTGACGCGGTCCGCCCACGCCGTCCAGACAGCGAGCACCAATCCAGGACCAGTCGGCAGTGGATGGACGACCCAGACGGATGCAGAAACCAGCCGGGACAGCAATAAACGAACACCCAGGACAATAGCCGACAGAAGGACGCCAAGGACAAACAGCAGGGAACACCGAGCTCCACCTCTAGCAGGAGAGGGAAGCAGGAAGCTTGTCAGTGGTCGCGAGAACAATAGATCATCGCCCAATTACGCTAGCGCGTGACACAGCCAGCATGGATGACGTGTAATCACCCCTGGAGGCTGGCTCAGTTTTATACAGGAAGCCAGCCCCAGACCCACCAATCGCATTGCAACAACTGTGTGGTGCATTTAATGTCTGCAGGACATCTTACCACATTCACCCCCGCAAACTGAATCGACGTCCCATCCATGACCCAGCTTGCCACCAGGGTTGAAACACAATGGACATGGCATTCCAAAACCAGAGAGCCACTCCGTAACCAGTGCCACAGTAGAGGCATGCTGGTCTAGTTGGAGTGGCCCACGTGAATCCGGAGAATACCACTCAGCACCCAGGACCTGCACCACAGTAGAGGTACGCTGATCCTTATTAAAAAATAAATTACAAGCTTAAAAACAGGTGAACCGCTGCTGTCTGTCCTTATCACACACATACACATAATAAAAACAAAATATTTTTCCTGCTTGGACATAATACAAAAATACAAACACAGTAGTAAAAGAGTCCAGCCTCACAACTGCAAAAAGACTTCTAGCAACGCCAAATGTAGCCGGGTCGGGTGTGGTTAAAATTGAGTACTGAAGTTTAAAAGGTTTAAAAATACTATTTTAAATAAATAAAATTGGTTAAAATGGTTGTACCTAAAAAGTTACCTTTAAAAGCACGCAGGCCCGTTTGCAGAGGAGGTTTAGGACAAGTTTACACACTGACACCAGTTAAATTGCACAATTATTTAATTAAATAAATAAAATCCTAAATTTAAAATATTTACAAATTAAAAAGGCAGTCAACTCCAATCAACATTTAAAAGTGCAATTATGGTACTTCCGGTTTGTCATGCGAACAGGGTAGACATGTCAACGAGCTGCTCTGGTGACATCCAAACTTTTTAATTGACACCACCCCACAGACGGCTATTTTCTCCACTAATTGCCGTATAACTTCAGCGTTGGAGACTTTTTTCTTTATTCTGACTATGGCTTCTAGAAACGCAAAAGGAAGCAAGAAGGAGGATGCGGGTTTAACGCTGGAGGCTATCACTGCGTTGTTTGAGCAGCACCGGGAGGATCTGGCGTCTGAGATCACAGCGTCAGCCAACATGCTCAGCTCCAAGCTGGACCAGGTACGACAGGCCCTGGAGGAACAGGCAGAACGAGTCAGCTCTTTGGAGCTCGCAACAGAAGATCTGAACCAGCGCGTGTCCACCCTCGAAGAGTCATGCGCTGCTCTCCGTGAGGACAACGCTAAATTAAAAGTTAAAGTCTCGGATCTCGAAGGACGGAGCCGACGACAGAATGTCCGAGTCCTCGGTTTACCTGAAGACACGGAAAGCGGGCGCCCGACTCACTTCTTCTCCACCCTCCTCTGTGAGTTATTTGGGAAAGAGGTCCTCCCGACTCCACCTGAGCTGGACAGAGCGCACCGCTCCCTCGCAGCCAAACGGCCCGCGGGGCATCCTCCGCGCCCGGTGATCATCCGCCTGCACCGCTACCTGACCAAAGAGCTCATCATCCGTGAAGCCAGGAGCAGAGGGAAGCTCGACTACAGAGGAGCGTCTCTTCGTATCGTGGAAGACTACAGCCCAGATGTGCTCAGCCGGCGCGCGGAGTACAAGGACGTCATGAGTGAACTTTACAAACGAGGTTTGAAGCCGGCTCTTCTGTTTCCAGCCCGGCTCCGCATAACGCAGCTCAACGGTACCAAAAAGTTTTTGGGCTCGGTGGAGGAGGCTCAACAATACATCAAGAAACTGCCCAAATCATCGGAGAACCCATGAATTAATAACTTCATTAGTTAAAGTGGATGAGAGGTAACAAACACACACATGCAGGGGCGTGGCAGGGTGCACTTTGGAGACACGCGCAGCTATTTTTCCTTCAGTGCGCATTTGTAGGCTATATTTTTTCAGAACAGACATATGTTAATTTATTAATGAAGGATTGATTCTGGCCACCCCCTGTTCCCACAGTGGACTTTATGAATGGAAAGGTAGCCCCACCACACAGCAGTTTGATTATGGCTGAATAATATAGCCTAACACCAAGACTGGAGACTCCTTTCACATTAATTTTTGAACTTATTATCCATCCATCCATCCATTTTCGTCCGCTTATCCGGGGTCGGGTCGCGGGGGTAGCAACCTAAGTAGGGAGGCCCAGACTTCCCTCTCCCCAGCCACATGGAGCAGCTCCTCTGGGGGAATCCCAAGGCGTTCCCAGGCCAGCCGAGAAACATAGTCCCTCCAGCGTGTCCTGGGTCTTCCTCTGGGCCTCCTCCCGGTGGGACATGCCCGGAACACCTCCCCAGGGAGGCGTCCAGGAGGCATCCTAACCAGATGCCCGAGCCACCTCAACTGGCTCCTCTCGATGTGGAGAAGCAGCGGCTCTACTCCGAGTCCCTCCCGGATGACTGAGCTTCTCACCCTATCTCTAAGGGAGAGTCCAGACACCCTGCGGAGAAAACTCATTTCAGCCGCTTGTATCCGAGATCTCGTTCTTTCGGTCACAACCCAAAGCTCATGACCATAGATGAGGGTGGGAACGTAGATCGATCGGTAAATTGAGAGCTTTGCCTTTCGACTCAGCTCTCTCTTCACCACGACAGACCGGTACAGAGCCCGCTTCACTGCGGATGCTGCACCTATCCGCCTATCGATCTCACGCTCCAGTTTTCCCTCATTCGTGAACAAGACCCCGAGATACTTAAACTCCTCCACTTGGGGCAGGACCTCATCCCCGACCCGGAGAGGGCATGCTACCCTTTTCCGGCTCAAGACCATGGCCTCGGATTTGGAGGAACTGATCCTCATCCCGGCCGCATCACACTCGGCTGCAAACCGCTCCAGCGAAAGCTGTAGATCACGATCTGATGAAGCCAATAGGACCACATCATCTGCAAAAAACAGAGAAGCGATTCTAAGGCCACCAAAACGGATCCTCTCAACACCTTGGCTGCGCCTAGAAATTCTGTCCATAAAAGTTATGAACAGAATCGGTGACAAAGGGCAACCTTGGCGGAGTCCAACTCTCACTGGAAACGAGCCTGACTTACTGCCGGCAATGCGGACCAAGCTCTGACACCGGTCGTACAGGGACCTAACAGCCCATATCAATGGGCCTGGTACCCCATACTCCCGGAGTACCCCCCACAGAACCCCCCGAGGGACGCGGTCGAATGCCTTTTCCAAGTCCACAAAGCACATGTAAACTGGTTGGGCAAACTCCCACGCGCCCTCCAGGACCCTGCTGAGGGTGTAGAGCTGGTCCAGTGTTCCACGACCAGCACGAAAACCACACTGCTCCTCCTGAATCCGAGGTTCGACTATCCGACGGACCCTCCTCTCCAGAACCCCTGAATAGACCTTACCAGGGAGGCTTAAGAGTGTGATCCCCCTATAGTTGGAACACACCCTACGGTCCCCCTTTTTGAATAGGGGAACCACCACCCCAGTCTGCCAATCCAAGGGAACTGCCCCCGATGTCCACGCGATATTGCAGAGTCGCGTAAGCCAACACAACCCCACAACATCCAGAGCCCTAAGGAACTCAGGGCGAATCTCATCCACCCCTGGAGCCCTGCCACCGCGGAGCTTTTTAACCACCTCGGTGACCTCAGCTCCAGAGATTGGAGAGCCCGACCCAAAGTCCCCAGGCTCCGCTTCCTCAGTGGAAGACGTGCCAGTAGGATTGAGGAGGTCTTCGAAGTATTCCGCCCACCGACTCACAACATCCCGAGTTGAGGTCAACAGCACGCCATCCCCACCATAAATGGTGTTGGTCGCGTACCGCTTTCCCCCCCTGAGACGCCGGATGGTGGACCAGAATCGCCTCGAAGCCGTACGGAAGTCATTCTCCATGGCCTCTCCGAACTCCTCCCACGCCCGAGTTTTTGCCTCAGCAACCACCCGAGCCGCATGCCGCTTGGACTGCCGGTACCTATCTGCTGCTTCCGGGGTCCCACAGGCCAAAAAGGCCCAATAGGACTCCTTCTTCAGCCTGACAGCATCCCTCACCGCCGGTGTCCACCACCGGGTTCGAGGGTTGCCACCACGACAGGCACCAACAACCTTGCGGCCACAACTCTGATAAGCTGCCTCGACAATAGAGGCGCGGAACATGGCCCACTCGGACTCAATGTCCCCCGCCTCCCTCGGAACGTGTTCAAAGCTCTCCCGGAGGTGGGAGTTAAAGCTCCGTCTTACGGGAGACTCTGCCAGACGTTCCCAGCAGACCCTCACAATACGTTTGGGTCTGCCAGGTCTGACCGGCATCCTCCCCCACCATCGGAGCCAACTCACCACCAGGTAGTGGTCAGTTGACAGCTCCGCCCCTCTCTTCACCCGAGTGTCCAGGACATGCGGCCGCAGATCAGATGAGACGACAACAAAGTCGATCATCGAACTGCGACCTAGGGTGTCCTGGTGCCAAGAGCACATATGTACACCCTTATGCCTGAACATGGTGTTCGTTATGGACAATCCATGACGAGCACAGAAGTCCAACAACAAAACACCACTCGGGTTCAGATCAGGGGGGCCGTTCCTCCCAACCACACCCCTCCAGGTCTCACTGTCATTGCCCACGTGAGCGTTGAAGTCCCCCAGCAGAACAAGGGAGTCCCCAGGAGGCGCACTCTCCAATACCCCCTCCAAGGACTCCAAAAAGGGTGGGTAATCTGCGCTGCCGTTTGGCGCATAGGCACAAACAACAGTCAGAGCCCGTCCCCCCACACGTAGGCGAAGGGAGGCTACCCTCTCGTTCACCGGGGTGAACCCCAACGTACAGGCACCAAGATGGGGGGCAACAAGTATGCCCACTCCTGCTCGGCGCCTCTCACCAGGGGCAACTCCAGAGTAGAAGAGTGTCCAACCCAGTGTTGTTTTCGTTGACGTAACGCTGACGTAAATTTTTCGTTAACGCCCCCTTTTTTCATGACAATAATGAAACGGTAACTAAATAATCATTGCTCTTTAATGATTAAAATGTGACGA
>JBBPBX010106069.1:0-11494 GCA_038048925.1 Garcialebias charrua | reverse complement strand
CACTTGTTCCTGGGTACAGATGAACCGTACGCGCCCTGGAGGTCCCCAACCCAGGCAGTAAGCACTTGTTCCTGGGTACAGATGAACCGTACGCGCCCTGGAGGTCCCCAACCCAGGCAGTAAGCACTTGTTCCTGGGTACAGATGAACCGTACGCGCCCTGGAGGTCCCCAACCCAGGCAGTAAGCACTTGTTCCTGGGTACAGATGAACCGTACGCGCCCTGGAGGTCCCCAACCCAGGCAGTAAGCACTTGTTCCTGGGTACAGATGAACCGTACGCGCCCTGGAGGTCCCCAACCCAGGCAGTAAGCACTTGTTCCTGGGTACAGATGAACCGTACGCGCCCTGGAGGTCCCCAACCCAGGCAGTAAGCACTTGTTCCTGGGTACAGATGAACCGTACGCGCCCTGGAGGTCCCCAACCCAGGCAGTAAGCACTTGTTCCTGGGTACAGATGAACCGTACGCGCCCTGGAGGTCCCCAACCCAGGCAGTAAGCACTTGTTCCTGGGTACAGATGAACCGTACGCGCCCTGGAGGTCCCCAACCCAGGCAGTAAGCACTTGTTCCTGGGTACAGATGAACCGTACGCGCCCTGGAGGTCCCCAACCCAGGCAGTAAGCACTTGTTCCTGGGTACAGATGAACCGTACGCGCCCTGGAGGTCCCCAACCCAGGCAGTAAGCACTTGTTCCTGGGTACAGATGAACCGTACGCGCCCTGGAGGTCCCCAACCCAGGCAGTAAGCACTTGTTCCTGGGTACAGATGAACCGTACGCGCCCTGGAGGTCCCCAACCCAGGCAGTAAGCACTTGTTCCTGGGTACAGATGAACCGTACGCGCCCTGGAGGTCCCCAACCCAGGCAGTAAGCACTTGTTCCTGGGTACAGATGAACCGTACGCGCCCTGGAGGTCCCCAACCCAGGCAGTAAGCACTTGTTCCTGGGTACAGATGAACCGTACGCGCCCTGGAGGTCCCCAACCCAGGCAGTAAGCACTTGTTCCTGGGTACAGATGAACCGTACGCGCCCTGGAGGTCCCCAACCCAGGCAGTAAGCACTTGTTCCTGGGTACAGATGAACCGTACGCGCCCTGGAGGTCCCCAACCCAGGCAGTAAGCACTTGTTCCTGGGTACAGATGAACCGTACGCGCCCTGGAGGTCCCCAACCCAGGCAGTAAGCACTTGTTCCTGGGTACAGATGAACCGTACGCGCCCTGGAGGTCCCCAACCCAGGCAGTAAGCACTTGTTCCTGGGTACAGATGAACCGTACGCGCCCTGGAGGTCCCCAACCCAGGCAGTAAGCACTTGTTCCTGGGTACAGATGAACCGTACGCGCCCTGGAGGTCCCCAACCCAGGCAGTAAGCACTTGTTCCTGGGTACAGATGAACCGTACGCGCCCTGGAGGTCCCCAACCCAGGCAGTAAGCACTTGTTCCTGGGTACAGATGAACCGTACGCGCCCTGGAGGTCCCCAACCCAGGCAGTAAGCACTTGTTCCTGGGTACAGATGAACCGTACGCGCCCTGGAGGTCCCCAACCCAGGCAGTAAGCACTTGTTCCTGGGTACAGATGAACCGTACGCGCCCTGGAGGTCCCCAACCCAGGCAGTAAGCACTTGTTCCTGGGTACAGATGAACCGTACGCGCCCTGGAGGTCCCCAACCCAGGCAGTAAGCGCTTGTTCCTGGGTACAGATGAACCGTACGCGCCCTGGAGGTCCCCAACCCAGGCAGTAAGCGCTTGTTCCTGGGTACAGATGAACCGTACGCGCCCTGGAGGTCCCCAACCCAGGCAGTAAGCGCTTGTTCCTGGGTACAGATGAACCGTACGCGCCCTGGAGGTCCCCAACCCAGGCAGTAAGCGCTTGTTCCTGGGTACAGATGAACCGTACGCGCCCTGGAGGTCCCCAACCCAGGCAGTAAGCGCTTGTTCCTGGGTACAGATGAACCGTACGCGCCCTGGAGGTCCCCAACCCAGGCAGTAAGCGCTTGTTCCTGGGTACAGATGAACCGTACGCGCCCTGGAGGTCCCCAACCCAGGCAGTAAGCGCTTGTTCCTGGGTACAGATGAACCGTACGCGCCCTGGAGGTCCCCAACCCAGGCAGTAAGCGCTTGTTCCTGGGTACAGATGAACCGTACGCGCCCTGGAGGTCCCCAACCCAGGCAGTAAGCGCTTGTTCCTGGGTACAGATGAACCGTACGCGCCCTGGAGGTCCCCAACCCAGGCAGTAAGCGCTTGTTCCTGGGTACAGATGAACCGTACGCGCCCTGGAGGTCCCCAACCCAGGCAGTAAGCGCTTGTTCCTGGGTACAGATGAACCGTACGCGCCCTGGAGGTCCCCAACCCAGGCAGTAAGCGCTTGTTCCTGGGTACAGATGAACCGTACGCGCCCTGGAGCTGCCAGCGCTCTTTTTTTACCTGTCAATCAACCCAGTCAGCAAATGACCAATCGGCAACCTCAATTTGTCCCGAAGGTAAACACCCTTTCTTGCGTAGCTGGTCTGCAGCTGGTCAGGGTGGACACTCGAGTAGGAAGTCTCAACCCTCTGCGGACAGTGCACGTCGAGTCCGTGTGGAAAAAGGTCAGCGGAAGTATACCGGAGCTTTTAATGTGTGGACTGGGTCGTGTCGGGCTTTTGATTGCGTCAGCAGACGCGCACGGCTGACGATCTAATTATATGTCAACGTGGCTTGCCGCACGCGGCCATTTGACCACGCGCTGACCGGCCTTGAAAGAGGTAAAAAGTTCAGTTATGCTTCAGATGGACTACTGCCAGTGATCCATCAGCCCAAATGGACGTTCATTCAGCCGCTGCACTCAGCAGAAGCGCGTGGCCAACGACCCAAACAGGTGAGATCCCAAAATATCCAACATGTCAGAGCATGGTCCATGTCCGAGCAATGCAGAATGCAGACAGAAGCAGGGATTTAATGCGTGGGAAAAACACCCCCTTAGCCGTGTGCGTCCGCTGACCATTAATAACTATATAAGCAGTCAAAGTTAATTAAAAATGTTGGGGGGTTTTGGGTTCAGACCTGTAATTACTGTTAATTTGTCTGGTCAGGTGGGGTTTGGAAATGATGGTTACGGGCTGGGGCAGGTCAGATTTTTTGGGCCCGAATGCAACTCTACTTGAGACTGAACCCCACACCTTACAAAGTACCACCTTACAAAGGACCAATTAAAATTTCAATACAACAAAATTCTGTTTCAACCCAAATTAATTCACTTTCAATTTAGTGAAATTCATTTTCAAACCAATGGATTTAATTTCAAATTATGTGAATGCAGATTCAGTCTGAACGATTCAGATTGAGTTTCTGCTCAGAGCTTTGTTTCTTCCCCATTTTTACGTTTGTGTCCCATGAAAACAAAATGATGCATGAACTTTGAACAGGAAAGCGAGAGTTCAGCAGCGGTAACTCACCCAGGGGGTCTGCCTTGCCATCTTTGTCTGGAACTGTGAACACACCCACAACCTTGTGACCCTGCTTCCTCAGGTTGCTGTACACCTCTTGGCCAAATAAACTCTGACCAATTATGGCCAGTTTAAGTTTATTCTGGTAAAAATTCTGGTAATGAAGAGAGAAAAAATCTGTTAGATTTACTTGAGGTGGAATCTCACTGGGCTGCAAGTAGTTAGTGACAAGTGGTCCAAGATATTCAAGTGGGTAAAGAGTTACTCTGTGTGGAAGAGGTACAAGTAACAGTTTTTTGTTTGTTGCTGTTTTTCTTTTTCTCTTGTCTGAGCCAGGATAGAGTGACGGATCCTGGTGAGTGGAGTAAGAACATTTATCCATCACAAGGTGCAATGATGGAACCAGGGGGTGGCCAATGGTGGCCTTAGATTCCATTGATTAATCCCCCCCACCCCCACTCCAAATATTTAAGGAAATACTTTCAGTAAAATAAAAAAAAACTAGAAGGTATAGTTTTTTCAAATGATAGTGGTGGTCAGTTTAAATATATACAGTAGTCCCTCGTTTATCGCAGGGGAGCCGTACCCTGAAGCCCCACGATAAGTGAAAACCCGCAAAGTAAGAATAGTAATACTATACAGGTAGTCCTCAGCTTACGACGGTCTCAAGTTACGACATTTCGTGGTTACGGCGCATCTCTCGTAAAAAAAAAAAAAACTATGAAAATCCGAGTTACGCAGTTTTACGACGTAAACGGAATGCGGCGGATGGACCGGTTTTACGTCGTAAACGTAGCAGCGGAGGATTACTGCACTGTACTCTCTAAAAAAGCTAAGTCTGGTCCTCTGGACATTCAAACAAAAAAAAACTGTACTGTGAACGCGGTTTTACGTCATAAACGGAATGCGGAATACGGTAGATGGACAGGTTTTACGTCGTAAACGTAGCGGCGGAGGAATACACTGCACTATAGTACTGTGAACGTGGTTTTACGTCGTAAACGGAATGCGGAATATGGCAGATGGACCGGTTTTACGTCGTAAACGTAAAGCAGCGGTGGAAAATATTGTACTTTACGCGGTGGAGCGGCGGAAAATATTGTACTGTACGCGGTGCGGGAAAATATTGTACTGTGGTGGTGGAAAATATTGTACTGTACGCGGTACAGCGGCGGAGGAATACTGTACTGTACTGTGAACGCGGTTTTACGTCGTAAACGGAAAACGGAATACAGGTACAACGGATGGACAGAGGAGAACGGCGTCAACAGCATCCTGTTAGGCCATTAACTCTTTTTGCCCTTCGTTATGGCTCCCAAACGTATGTGTTTTTTGACAATTATATAGGGTACTATGTTAGGATAGGCTAAGTGCTTGGTAATACAGTACTGTACATGTATATGGTGCAGTATGTACGTATATTCCGACTTACGTCAAAAATCGGTTTACGACGACGCGTAGGAACAGATCTACGTTGTAAGTCGAGGACTACCTGTACAGTATATAACACTATAATAAAAGTAATAATAATAAAGATAATAGTAATAAAAGGTGCTCTCTGTGGCTGCAGCCTCAGACATCTTCTCTCCTTGGCAGGATGTACAGAAATTAAATTTCCCATTGGAATCAATAAAGTATATTGATTGATTAATTGATTGATAAATACAAGTAGTAAGTACAGGTAGTCCCCGACTTACGAGCGCATCAACATACGAGGTTCCGGACTTACGAGCTGACTAACTAACAGTAAAGTTGTACAGAACATGCAGAAAATACAGCACTGGTATGTGTTTTTAGATGAAAGTGTGTTAGCTAACAGTTTGTAAACAAGTTTCTGAGCATGTTTATGAAGTAGTATGTACGTTTGTGTTGAAAAACTAGTGTTCGTAGTAGCGCTAGCACACATTTTCCGACTTACGACCAAAAATCCGGACTTACGAGCGACACGTGTTTCGTGTTCCGACATACGAGATTTCGTCTTACGAGCACCTCGCAGGAACGGAACTCGCTCGTAAGTCGGGGACTACCTGTAGTAGTTTATTTTAGTGTATATATGTGTATGATAAATACAAGTAGTAAGTAGTAGTTTATTTTAGTGTGGACGGACAGAAAGACAGACAGACAGACAGACAGACAGACAGACAGACAGACAGACAGACAGACAGACAGACAGACAGACAGACAGATAGATATCTAAAAAAGCTAAGTCTGGTCCTCTGGACATTCAAAAAACAAAACAAAGCAAAAAAAATTGTAGAAACGTTTCGTCTTTCGTCCGAAAGACTTCCTCAGTCTGAGGTGCTGGGTTCAGCTCAGTCTTATTAATAGAGCATGCATCAGGGTAGATAGATAGATAGTTTCGGTTCGGTCCACGTGCGTACCGTTTTGGTTATTTTTTCACTCATTAAATTTTATTTACGAGAGATTATGTGTTGTGGAATTAAAGTTCCTACGTGTGTTTCAGAGGCTCATCTATTATTATCTACTATTATTTAGTACAGTAGTACACACTGCTATGGTGGCAACGCATGCAAGCTAATTAAGCACCTGACACATAACTAACGCTAGATAATGTAGCAAAAAAGAGCATATCCTTCAGGGGCTAAAAAAAGGAAGAGGAAAAAAGAAGGAGAAGATAAAAAAATGGCAAGATAAATGTATGTTTGTACAAAGTACATCTCTTGTCAAAAAATATTTGTGCAGCTGCTAATGGAGAAAAAGCTGGCTAGCAACCTTGAACAGTCTGGACTACAGTGTTTGTACTTAATAACTAAGTTTTAATTTTATGTGAGTTGATTCTGGTCGTTGGCTCTACTGTATATCATTTTTTTCCCTTTTTATTTATTTTTTGGCTCAAAACAGCATTTTTGCTAACGCTTGATAGCAATAATTAAAGGGGACCACACATTCAAAATTAACTTTTTAATGTTTTTTTACTCAACTTTGGGTATTTACTTCATAAAAAAACAGTCCTAAGGCCAAAAAAATGCACCCAGTGGTTTATTTACTCTAAGTAGATTTATTTTACTGTGATAATTTAGGTTTCGTTTTGAAATCAATCGCGCTTGTGACGTCACAAGCGCTAGGACAACCCACCACAACCTGAGTCCAGCCCCTCACCTAGCAACCCCTGGTTAGGCTCAACCCACTTCTGTATTAAACACATGACTGTTGTTTTTCATGATTTCATCTCATCTTTTGTTTATATGTTCTTAATTTCATGTGTACAGCACTTTGTTGCAGCTGCGTTTTTTAAATGGCTTTATAAATAAAGTATAATTGTTATTTTTATGTTTTAGTTCAATTTTTAGTGTATTTGCGATCGCTCCCAACGCGCAGCCGGCATAAATTAAACGAGCGGACCCCCGGCGTAGGGACCCGCGGCAACGGGACCCTCTTCTGGCGCGATGGAGCGGAGCTTCAATTGTACAGCCTCGCTGCTGCCTCGAAGCAGCCTCACAGCAGCGAGGACCTTCTCCTTACGGATTAATTTACGGGAGACACTTGGTGAACTTTGTGTTGTCTTGACTGGAACAGCGATAACTCCCAAAATCGCCGCGTGCAACGAGCGGAGCTGGCGAACACCGGAAGAGGAACAAGCTAACATTAGCATCGGATTCGGGTGGTCTCATGCTAAAAGGAGCAGCAAATTGCGGCGCGCTCAGACGGGTTTCGGTAAGTTATCTTAAGTTAACACTAACAGTAAGTCAAATGAGTAATAAAAAAAGAGCTAATTTTAAAACAACAACACATTACAGATACTGGCTGTTACAGAGGGCGTAAACAGATCGTTGAAGGGCGTGGACTTCAGAACTCAGTATCAGAAACCGGTCGTTCAAAACGAAAGTTAAAAATGGCAGAATTAAAAAGGGTATAATTAATTATCTAAGAATTATTTTGTGTATTAAAATGAATTAATATTGTCAAGATAGCACACAGACATAACATAAAAAATTTAAATACTTACATGTAATCCCCTTTAAAACTTTACAATACAGAACATTTGCTAGCCAAATGTTTTACATCAGGCTATATTGATATGTTAACGGCTTATAGCTATGCTTGAGTTGGCAATGTGTTGTGGACTGTTGAGCATGATAATTTATGTGATTAAAATAAACATTTTTTACACAAACTTATGTTATGTGAAATTCTGCAGGAGCACTGTTAAAATATTTTGGCAGCACAGAATCATCTCAGTGCCCGTCCACATAGGCTCAGCTGTGGGCAGTGCATCAGGTAAGAGAAAGACTCGCCATAGAGCATACAATTTATTTTTAGTTATAATTACACTCCAGAGTCTGTAATGAAAGTACAGTATGCAAGGAATGTGTGTGCATATGTATGTATTTCATCTTATGTCCATCTCTGTCCTCTGCAGAGCTAAGTCTAGCAACCCCATCATCTGTGCCCACTGTCTCATCTGTGTCTGCAACTGCAGATGATCTACCTGGTAAGTTAACAGCAAAACATCTTCTATAATTCCTCTTTGTGCTCCAGATCATTTTCAGATTAACAGTTATGTACATCGCAAACATTTTCTGCCCTTTTATGTTATTATTAATCATCATCTTTCTTTTGTCTCTTTCTCAGAAGCTTCCACATCAAAGTCCGAGCCACACCAAGGATCATCAGCTCTGCCAATGGACCCAGCTGAGTGGCCATCTTTCCTCTCAGATGTAAACAGGACTGAGCAGGTGATGAGAGGACCACTGCCTATTAAGGATACCTTTTCCTTCCCCAAAAGGCATGATGGGCGAAGTTTTTATTTTTATTTTTAGAAAGTTTGATTTTACCAGTTTATTCATAGGCAGTTTTATCAATACATTCTGCCATGTCTGGCCTTCTGAGGACATTCATGAACTTGATGTGGTCCAAAATTAAAATAAGTTTGACACCTCTGCAATAAATTACACATATACATTAAAAAGGACTGTCAGAGTTGCAATACGTTTTATCAGGTGGGAGAATGATAAAACCATCTGACCATTGATTGCAGTAATTCACAATATTAGTAGAAACAGAGGGGCCCCATCCAAATTTCGCTTAGGGCCCCAAAGAGGCTTGGGCCGGCCCTGTCTATGTGCTATGTGGGACTACAGAGTAAAGCAGGGCAGTATACCCACTTATACATGACGTATCATTGCTCGTGTCATGGCAACACATTTGGAACATTTTATAAACATACTGAGCGAGTTCAACCTGTTTTTTGTACAACTAATACGTCAGTACTAACTACTTAATACTTGAACAGGTTTTCCTTTGATACGGTTTCATAAATTCAATAACATGTTTTTAATGCAAAGTTTGTTGTACATTGATTCAAATATAAGCATCAGAGAAATTTTGAAATATTCCATATGCCTCAAAAAATTAATTACTGGTAAAGATTGCATTGTACTAACCAGTTTACTTTGGCTTCTAAGCACAGTACTGTATACCCACTACAAAAATGTAGACTACGCCACTGCCTGGACATGTCTCCAGTCCATCACAGGGACACACAGAGACAAACAAGACAAACAACCATTCTCTCTATAGGGACACTTTAGAGTTACCAGTCAGCCTAACCTGCATGTTGTTGGTCTGTGGGAGGAAACCCATGCAGCACAGAGAGAACATGCAAACTCCACTAGAAAGTTCCTGGACAAGATTTGAACCTGCAACCATCTCGCTGAGAGGTGGCAGCTCTACCAACTGAGCCACCAACAACTGGTTTATTATAACCAGTAACCACACTCTGAACCGGAACTGAACCCACTTTAAACTTTTCAACACCTGAGCCACACACACACACGCACACGCACACACACACACACACACACACACACACACACACACACACACACACACACCAGCTGCTGTCAGCGCGTGCCAGCTGGCTGTCATCCCGCAGAGCTGCACATGATGACGCAACAACGTGGCAGCAGCGCACAGACAAGATGCTGCAGTGGAGCTGGAACAGAACCCGAACAGAACCCGAACAGAACCCGAACAGAACCCGAACAGAACCCGAACAGAACCACGAGTCCACAGCCACGGAGTGCGCGGCTGTCAGCCGGTGTTTCACTCACCGAGGAGGAGAAGCTCCTGAAGAATTGTCTCGCCGTCCACAGCATGATGGCGGAGTTTAATCACAGCTCTAAACCGGAAACACAACAATAAACAACAATAAACAACAACAAACAACAAGGGAAGAAGCTTGAAGCTGCGCTCCGATCACACCTTGCTAACGCGTGCGTGTCGGGCTTGTCACAGCAAGCTCGTGCTCGCGCTATACGTCCTGCTTCGGCGGTGTACGTGCGCGTCCACGCGTCAGATCAGCAGGCAGGCGGTCCAGGACACAGCGCGCGTGAACAGCAGTCATACAAATTTAGTGCTTGTAAATCACTTTTAAATAAATGTTTGCTTTGCACAAGTGCAGATAAGAATGTGTGTTTATTAAAAAAACATTAAACGAGTTACACATCTGTTTTGTGAAAGTCTGTTTACAGACACAGCAACAAACTACACATCTCTTCCGTCAGTTTCATTTTACAAATACGAATTATGACCAGATTTTTCTTCCTCTCAGCTGATTGGTCAATGTCAAGTCAATCACAAATTTAATCCAATCAGAGAAAAGAGGGGCTGGACTGTCTGGCTGAAGCTTTTCCTGGAACAGTAGCAGCATGTAGTGGAACAAAATCAATCCATCAATCAATCAATACATCAGTCACTAAATCAATCACTCAATGCATTAGTCACTCAATACATAGATCAATACACCAATCAATCAATCATTACATCAATCAAACAATCAATCAATACATTAATCAATATATCCATCCATCCATTATCTTTACCCGCTTCATCTGTTTCAGGTTGTGGGGGTCACTGGTGTCCATATCCAACAGCAGTCACTGTGCTAACGGCTGGGGACACATGGACATGTCTCCAGTCCATCACAGGGACACCTGGAGACAAACAACCATTCACTCTCTCACTCAACTAGGAACAATTTAGAGTTACCATCAGTCTAACATGCATGTTTTTGGTCTGTGGGACAAAACTGGAGTACCTGGAGAAAACCCACGCAGCATGGAGAGAACATGCAAACTCATCCTAGAAAGGTCCTTGGCTAGGATTTGATCCAATGACCTTCTTTCTGAGGCATCAGCTCTAGCAACTGTGCCACCGTGCTGCCCTGGAGCTAATTGTCCAGGCACATATTTCTGGAAATCACATCCGGTTACTATTGATTGTTTTTGATCATGTGACCTGCTAGTTACACTGATGGGCAAAACATGGATGCATGCATCCGCTCTAGTCAAGGGCCTGCCCACTGCTGGTACCCACCCAGCCCGGTTTATAGGACCATCTTGTTTGTGTTTCTAAGAAAACTGCTCTGAGATGAGGATTTTGACGTAAGCAGGCAGCGGCTGTTGATTGACCAGTGGAGCTACGTCACTGAATGACACACCCAGTTAATTTGTTTTTTCTATACACCACCACCTGGCCATGCGGTACCAAATTCCTAGGTGTGCATATTACAGAGGACCTCTCCTGGACTAACAGCACTGCATCACTGGCCAGTGCTCATGCTGCCTCTAATCGCACCTTAACAAATATTCCCACTGCAAATGCTTGTTAAATTATGATCAGTGTAGCAGCGATAACAACGGTCTCTTGTTTTTGTCTCTTTTAAAATGACAACAAACTAAAGTGAACTTTAATTAATTTCACCACAAACACATGCATCATCATCATCATCATCATGGTGGTACCTTATAGTGCAGTAGCTGCTCTTGCTCTCTGTGTTAGCTCATTTAATGTTAAAGTACAGTGTTTTTGGACCAAAATATTAAAGTTAAACAACAGTCACTGGGCTTAGCTTATTCCAGAGCTAAAAGCAAGACGTGGCAGACTGCACATCTTTAAAAAAAACAACACTCTAGCACTAGCACTAACAGTAGCAGGCCAGCTGTTACAATGTTCTTTCTATTCAATGTTCGTGCTCTGGATAATAAAATGGAACTGCTATGTCTGAGATGATGCCAGTAGGAGCTGCAGAGTTTTTGTCCTGACAGAGACGT